>CAKOAT010431821.1:3381-111839 GCA_932364175.1 Eruca vesicaria subsp. sativa | reverse complement strand
TTTTATCTTCCGTCTGCGAGTAAACCGTCAAAGCGTTATCGTATCTTGGGGTTTGATTTCGTTAACGTCGCGAGATGGGTTTTTATCGTGTTTTAGGACCTTTCGGGCCGTTTTACGATAAAAACCGTTTTACGACTTTAACGAGACCGTTTCCTGATCCGATGCCGTTTTTTTACGATTCTCTCGACGTTTTTTATTTCAAACGAGTTTTTTATGATTTTAACGAGAAATCTCGAATAAATCGTATAGATTAGGCAATGTTTGGTGTTTCGTTTAACCGTTGCCGTTTTATACGATTTCCTCGAGTTCTTTCCGAGAAAGCAAAGTTTTACGGTTTTTATCGTAAAACTTGAATGATAGGTCGGATCGAGACGGAACGGGAGACGTTTCAGCCGTGGTTCAGAATGCGACCGTGTCGAAAGACGTAAGTTTTGAATCGAGGATGCGGGAGTCAGTACCTCTTAGTTCGCCCATTGGCGATCTAGCTGGGACAGGACTAGTTCGCCAATGGGCGAACTAGTTGAGTGTTTCTTAGTTCGCCCATCGGCGAACTAAGCCGGGCCCGGCTTAGTTCGCCGATGGGCGAACTAATGGAGTGTCCTTAGTTCGCCCATCGGTGAACTAAGCCGGGACCAGCTTAGTTCGCCGATGGGCGAACTAGTGGAGTGTCCCTAGTTCGCCCATCGGCGAACTAAGCCGGGCCGGCATAGTTCACCCATTGGCGAACTAAGCCGGGCCGGCATAGTTCGCCCATGGGCGAACTAGTCGTGACTAGTTCGCGTTTTACGGCTGTTTCGGTTTTTTGCGGTTTCGTAAAAAGATTCTTCGAGTTTTATAAAACGTTTCTTCGAGTTTTATAAAATGATTCTCGAGTTTTATAAAATGATTTTCGAGTTTTATAAAACGATTCTCGAGTTTTATAAAACGATTCTCGAGTTTTATAAAACGATTCTCGAGTTTTATAAAACGATTCTCGAGTTTTATAAAACGATTCTTGAGTTTTATAAAACGATTCTCGAGTTTTATAAAACGATTCTCGAGTTTTATAAAACGATTCTCGAGTTTTATAAAACGATTCTCGCGTTTTATAAAACGATTCTCGAGTTTTATAAAACGATTCTTCGAGTTTTATAAAATGTTTCTCGAGTTTTATAAAACGATACTCGAGTTTTATAAAACGATTCCCGAGTTTTATAAAACGATTCTCGAATTTTATAAAACGATTCTTCGAGTTTTATAAAACGATTCTTCGAGTTTTATAAAACGATTCTCGAGTTTTATAAAACGATTCTCGAGTTTTATAAAACGATTCTCGAGTTTTGTAAAACGATTCTCGAGTTTTATAAAACGATTCTCGAGTTTTATAAAATGATTCTCGAGTTTCATAAAACGATTCTCGAGTTTTATAAAACGAATCTTCGATTTTTATAAAATGATTCTCGAGTTTTATAAAACGATTCTCGAGTTTTATAAAACGATTCTCGAGTTTTATAAAACGATCTTTGGAGTTTTATAAAACGATTCTCGAGTTTTATAAAATGATTCTCGAGTTTCATAAAACGATTCTCGAGTTTTATAAAACGATTCTTCGAGTTTTATAAAATGATTCTCGAGTTTTATAAAACGATTCTCGAGTTTTATAAAACGATCTCTTAGTTTTATAAAACGATTCTCGAGTTTTATAAAATGATCTTTGGAGTTTTATAAAACGTATTTTTATTTTTACTTTTGCGGAGACTTTTAGCCATTGATTCCGTCGTGACCGATTTTGACACCAACACTGCTTTCATCTTATGGATCCAGGGTCTTCCTAGGATTGCGTGAAATGGAGAAGGTCTGTCGATAACTACGAAATTGGTCATTTTCATAATCCCGCCAGCTATGACTGGAAGCTTAATAGTTCCCAGAGAGGTAACTGTTTCTCCGGAGAAACCCACGAGGTTAGCTTACTGGACAATAATTTCGTAGTCGTCTATTTCCATCCCTTTCAGAGCGTTATAGAAAATAAGGTCGACAGAGCTCCGGTGTCTACCATCAGCTTAGGCACTTCGTACCTTGCAATGTTCAGGGTGACGATTAAGGCGTCATCGTGAGGCCTGTCAAGGTCTGAAGTCTCGCTCTCCCAAAATGAAATCTTAGTGTTGGATTCAGGGTTGGGAGACTTAGATTGAGTATTAGACACAACCTTCCGTACGTGACTTTTGATAGAATTAACGGAGTTCTGACATATATCGGACCCTCCGAGGATATAATCCACCCCTGAACTGGGGCTCGAATGAGGTGGTGGTTTGCTCAGAAGGGCCTCGATTTGTAGGCTTTTTCCCTGGGGAAATTTCCCAAGAATCATGTCGACTCTTTTCTTGGGAGCTGGCGGTGGCGAGTCTGTCTCCTTCTCAGGTGACCTTCTGCGTTTCGGAGAGGTATCTCTGGGACCTCTTTTCTGGTAGGGTGGTGGTTTTTTTAGTTCCACGTCCTTTAGCTCTCCAGCTACAAATTTAGCTGCCAACTGCCGTTGGAGGTCCCAACATTCTTCAGTTGAATGTCCTTTTCGATCGGGGTAAGAGCAATGTGTGTTCTCGTCGTAGCCCTTCAACCAGGGGGTTTTGCTTGTAGCGGCAACAGGTTTTTCCTGTTGGGCTTCCTCGATTGCATAAGAATGCTCTCCCTGGGTCTGATTATTTCGGAAGCTCCCCTTTTTAGAGGGTCCTTTTGCTTCTGGGGCTTCACCTTTCGGGTGATTTTGAGATTTTTATGGATTTTATCTAGTGCAGCTGTTTCCTCTTCCAAGGTAATATATGTAGATGCTTTGTGAAGAGCATCATCGATAATTGGGGGAGGATTGAGCGTTAGCTCGGACCAGAATTCCGATTTGTACCAGAGGCCTCTTCTTAGGGCTTCGATGGCAACTTGGTCGTTGGGATTCGAGAGCTTAGTTCTCACTGCTCTGAATTTTTTGATATAGACCCGTAATGAGTCTCCCATTCCTTGTCTGATTTTCCAGAGGTCGGCCTCGGAAGCTTGCTTTAGGATATGGGTCAAGTACTGCTTCATGAAGCCGTTGGTGAGCTGGTCGAAATTGTCCATTGAGTTCGGCTCAAGGCTAGAAAACCATTCGAGAGCTGTTCCGACCACGTTTTCGGCGAATGTCCTGCAGTAACCTGCCTCGCATTCTTCTATTGTAAAGTGAGCTTTCATGATAGCTAATCGGAAGGCTCTCAAATGAGCTTAGGGTCTGAGGTCCCATCATATTCGGGAATCCTAATTTTTCGGGTATCTCTTATGTAAGAACTAGCGATTCTGTCCGTGAATGGGGTCCCACGGGTTTCCTCAATCAAGCTCTCAATTTCGGGAGCTGAGCTCGTAGCCTTGTGGACTTGAGCATTCAACTTCTGGAGAGCTGCATGAGTTTGCTCCATAAATCTGCGGATGGACTCAGGTCCCTCTAGAGGAAGGATAGTTGGGTCATTATTAGTTATCTGACGGGAAGGTTCCTGACGGAGTCGAGTTTGGTCATTCTGCCAGGCATTTGGTGGGCTAAATTGCTCACTAGATCTTGGGTTGTTTTGAAGGATGCGACCAGTAGGGTGAGCTGTGGGATCAGCTTTTGTCCTTTGATGACCATCCCGATTCGGGATCGCGTTCCCAGTTTGATAAGCCGAAGCTGATGTTCTTTCCCCAAGAGGGAAAGATATTCCTTCTCCGGACCTGAAAACAGGTGGCGGAGGTGGCAAACGTGTGCTCTGCTCAGGAACCCGATTGGGCGCAGAGCTGGTTGTCGCTACGTTACTTCCCATAGCGCTGGTTACATGTGGGTTAAACGTAGGAGCTGTTCCAGCTTGGGTGTCTGGAGAACAGATTCCTGCCCATCTGGAGCAGTGCTATCAGGGGAAAAATCTAGACGTCCACGAGGGAACGCGGGATCGGACAACCGATCTCGGAATGTGATTCCCGAGCCCTGGCGTTGGTTGTTGCGGTCAGAGATCTAGTTACTTCTTCAAATCTTTGCTGCCGAGCAATTAGCTGTTGCAACGTACGCTCATTCTCTTGAGCTCTGTCTACTAACTGCACCATCATTCGGCGAATCTCAGATAGCTGAGCCTCCGATTGATTCGGAGCGGGTTGACGCTGGTGGTTCTCGGGGGCTGTTACCCCGGAGCTGTTTCCACTGGAGGACCTTGGGTTAGTTATTCCAGTGGTGGTCTGGTTCGGTTGAGCATTAGCCGGAGGCTGTTGCACATATCGGTGATCGGCGGGTCGAGGCTCCGGGACCTGAAGATTCGAGTCTCTTCTATTTGGTGATCCGTCGATCTGGATCACGGGATTTGGGATAGATGGGTTCGTTGCCTGATTGGATGGATCCATTCTCAAGTTACGGAGTAAGGGATTCAATTATCTTGTCCCCTCAGACGGCGCCAAATGTGAGGGATAAAACTCACCTCCTAATTTTAGATCAGGTTAAGATTGGAGAAAAGATAACGTGGGATAAATCCCGTTTAGAACTTTGTAGAATGAATATAATTGTATTGAATGTTTTTGGTGAAGAATGATTACAAAGATGATTCTGATGATTACAAAGAATTACGAGAATGTTTTGTGAACTATAATGTGTGTAAAAATGGTTGAATGAATGAGTCGAGAGAGAGGATCCCTTTCTCTGATCTCCTCCTCTTCCTTAAATAGCTCTCAGCCATGTTTGAACGATTCTAGCCAACCTCCGAGATTTGCTCCGTGAGTTGGGGGATTCTCAACAGTCTCCTTTTGACTGGGTCCTGCGCATCCATCCTGAGCTACTCCTGTTAGCTTTTTGTAAATGAGGTACGGAGCTCTTTTCCGTGACCTATTTTGTTAACGTTCTTTCCTTAGCAAACAGCCTCTGGCTTCTTTTTATCTCTTTCCTCAAAAGATTAATTGCCAATGGGCTTACAGTGGCCCATCGTCAACTCTTATCGCTCGAACCCATTAGTCTTAGCTAACGGGCAATATTCGGGCCAACACTCACCAAGCCGGAAATTTATTGTTGTTTCCTTATTTGGCTTGGCCAAACCTTGCCCACAAAGGCCTGACCGAATCTCTATAGTTTTCCCTTATATGACTCCTGCAGACCTGGCATTCCTTTCATAAAATCGCCTCTTTGATGAATAGACAAACTTGCCATACTTGGAACCTTCATTCTCGATTAATCAAACTTTTCTTGGTTTATCCCCTTTATTTTAAGTTATCAATTCTTTGGTTGTAAAAAGGAGAAAAACAAGTTCTTTTTCAATTCATAACAAAACAAAAGTTCCAATATTTAGAACAATTTTTACTTTCTTACAAATAAACTTCTTCCGAGTGAAATACTTTATAAATAAAAATAATCTAGGAGTGAGTCGTTACAGCTTGGACCAGGCAGCCTTCCGTGGTGGCGCTCCAGTGATCCCCGAGTGATTCGGCTCTGGCATAGAGAGAGAGAGAGAGAGAGAGAGAGAGAGAGAGAGAGAGAGAGAGAGAGAGAGAGAGAGAGAGAGAGGTGTGATAAAATCAAAAACATTTTTAAAATTAAAAATAGAGCCATATTGGAGATTTCTTAAGAAACCCCATTGCATGCATAGACACTATTTGGAGAAGTGTGAGAAAATCAAAAGTTCAAATATGTAATAAGTATGAAGGTCACGTGCTTCAGTGATATAAGAGATGTTTACCTTATGGGCCACAATTTGAGTTTGGGTTACACTTAGGGGCACTTCTAACACTGTAGGCACTTTAGAGTGGGCCAAGAGAGAAAGTAGACACTATTGCCCTTATTGAAACCGAGAGTTGGTTTGTTTCTTGAGGAGAAAACGGTTGCTTCCTAGGATTAAGCATTTAAGTGTGTTGGTGTACAGAGAAGAGAGATTTATTATTAGCCACTAGACAGAAGACAAACAAAGGTAATCCGAAGGCTGAGAATTAAAATTGAAGGGTGGTTGAGATTGACAATGACCTGAAGTTATTACTTGTGTTTTGTTTGTGGAAAATTAGGGTATACTGAAATCCTTCGCCGGAAGCTGTTTCTGGGTGACCTTGAGGCAAGGGAATAGCTTAAGAACGTTGAAATACATGACTATATTGAATGATTCTGTTTTCTTTGTTACAGGTTTGGCAATGGAGGACCAGTGCATGGTAATGTGCGGCCAACGGGCTTGTGGTGATGGAGGGAAGTGGGATTTTTTTCTTAACAAAAGTCAGATGGTGAGACTGGTTCCTCTGTATGAAGGAATGTGTTTGAGAGAACTTCAAGGGAACATGCTGCGTGAGTTTGGTGTCGAGGAAGATGAATTTTTGGCTGTGCTTAGCTACTGGCCGCCGACAAGTTTGGAACTAGCAACCGGGATAAGGACGCCATCGGTAGTACTTACAAGCAATGGAGAGATAAGGTACTTTATGCAGCCTCTGAGAGTTAAAAGTAGGTATGAATCTGCTCATGAGGTTTGAAAGGATTCCAAAGGGGAACGAGAATTGATGACTTAGGGATGGGTTTTGTAACTCCATCGACATTTAAACGAAGGTTACTTCTAATGCTGGATCTCGTTCCTTAAGGCGTGGTTGTTGTAGATCCTAAAATCCACACTAAGTATTTTGTAGTGACCGAGAGTTTAATCAGGGGAAGACAAAGGATGTCGGCAACGATGCTCTTAAACACAATGATACAATCGGAATTCGGTTGACAAAATGGACTTTTATTGAATATGGGATTCGTTACAATGTAGCAAACAAGATCAGAAACAACAACGAAAAGTAGAAGTAATAAGCAAACTAGAAATGAGGTCGATGTGATTGGTAATATTCTCTACGATTTTCCATGTGTTTTGTACTTCATTCTAGCTCCTTTTTATAGACTCACCCTCTTCTAACTATTTCCGCGATCTTTGGGATGCTATCTCAGCCTCGTAAGATCCGATCAATGTCGGGCCCGTGGTGATCCTATATGGGCTTGGGCCTACTTAATTAGGTGCTGAAAGTGGGTCCAACATTTGCCCCCAATCTTTTTCTTTTGGTTGAAAGATAAAGATGGACCATTCGGACTCAATTGGCGAGAGTCGGTTCGGTTTCCGCGGCGGCAGGGACCGACACGTGTCTTCTTCCCATCTATGGACCGTTGGCTTGCATCTCTAACGGTTATTTGTGCCGTATTCGAGGTGAAGCTTAATCATTGTCTACTCGTTAATGATAAAGCCGTTTTTTGGTGTTGGCAAATTGTTCAATAAATACCAAAGATTCTTCTTTCTTTCCTAACTCTTTCTTTCCCTTCCAAATTTCTTACTTGTACGATTTTCGATTTCTCTCTAACAAAGATGGATGCTTCGTTTTCTTTTCCTCTTCCAACGACCACTGTTGATCATCTGGAGATTTTGTACATGACATATGGTGTCGATCGGAGTGTCAAGCTCGATCTGGCCACTATGCTTGAGACTCCTGAAACTGTTTTTGCGACGGTTTTGTGGAGTGTATCTCTCTTTCTTCCAATCTTGCTGTCTTTTCTTCCCGATTCCTTGTCTGATCCTTGAAATCGTGGTCAAATTGGGTATATCTCTTACCCAGATGTGCCAAAACTTCTTGAGGCACCTTTTGGCCCTCATGGTTAGATCTCACGAAGACGGTTTGCGATTTGGTTTAGAAGAATTGCGCCACTTGTGTTTGCCTGAAAAGGAACAATCAGAGTCCGCGGACTTTCCTTATGTTTCCGCGTGTAGGACGCCATGTTATCAAGGGGTTCCATACCACGACTAAGATTGGCGAGAAGGGTTCTTTGTCTTTAAGGTCGATCACTCGTCAATGGGTGATTTTGAGTTTCCAAGGATTCCTTGACTTTGGTCTGACAATATAGGTCAACTCTGGTTCTTTTGGTTCTTTTACACTATTTTTTTTTGTCTTTAATATCTGACTTCTGAAGTCGTTTTCTGGTTTTCTAGTGCATACCGGGAACTCTCCGATGTCGAATGAGCTTCGAGTTCTATTGAAGATGTTACAACGAGATCGCTCGGATTGGTCGTCTTTCAACGGCAAACAAATCCGCACCGCCTTCTTGCTGCCGGATGGGACCAATCAAGCGCCGGCTATTACCAGCAGCTCGATAAAACTCAAGGATATCGCGGGACCTTCTAGCGATCCTCCTTCTTCCACCAGGTCGGATAGGCGGTTGGCCAAGAGGTAATCGTTCAGGAACCGGAGATACGTCACGGGGAGCGGAGACCTCGAGGATTCTTCTTTAATCCCAATTCTGGTCTCCGATGTCGAGGGGACTTCTGGAGCGGGGGGATCCCCGATTTCTCTTAGTCCGGGTTCGGAGGAGGACTCTACTGCCAATGATCGCAAACACCGATGTTTGTCGCGAAGTGCATCTCCGTCATAACGAGATGTTTATTTGCTTCGAGATTGCGATACATCGGCTTCGAGTCTGTCTGTTCTTGCTTTGGCTTCTCTCAAGGAGAAGGAGGTGTATACCAGAATTGCGGATGCCAACTCCAAGGTTAACTATGTTCTTTTTTGTCATGTTTTCAATACGTCGATCTCGTCCTGATATCCTTAGTATTTTGCAGGTTATGGTCACCATCGACGAGTTCGTTGCAATGTTTGAAGGCCACGGCGAGAAAGAGTTAGTGAGATTGCGGGCTGAAGCGAAGAGTCTCAGGGAATCGCTCCGGAAGGTCAAGAAAGACCTCAAGAAGAAGACTGGGGAAGCTGATTTTCGGAGGGATGAGTGGAAGAAGGCTCGTGAAGAGAGGATGGTGTTTGAGACCGAGGTTGCCAATAAAAAAACCTAGGTTTCAGAATTCCTTGCGGAGACGGAGGGAGACATCCGTCGCGAATCTCGTGCTATGCGTCGTGAGATCGCGGATCGTTACAAGGAGGTCCTTACCTTTGTGGAGAAGAAGTGGCCAGACAAAAAGAAGGAAACCGACGCGGAGATTCGGTTGAGGGAGGTGATCGCGAACATCGACCTGCTTAATGAGATCAAGGATGGTGGATTGGTCATCATTGATGAGTTAGCTCGTCTTAGGGAGAAGGAGAAGGACCGTGAAGGCCTCGTTGATCTGGCTGCCATCACGGATTAGTCTTTCTCGGATTTGGATCTCTCTGAGGTTTCCGGTGATTCGGTTGTTGCAGAATCTTCTTCCGAAACAGAGCTAATTCTTAAATTTTAACTGTTCTTTATTTTTCTTTTATTTAAATCAGATATTTTGTTTTCGAATGTTCCATTGATAACCACGGATTTATGGTATTTTTTTTTCTTCTGAATTTTTGATATTTTATCCCTTTTCAGTTGATAATATTCGTTTTTACCTTATCTTTATAAATATCGAATTTGTTCTTTCTATCTTCGTATTCTTGAAAGTTATTCTCCTTCTATCGTCGATCATGACATCGAGGAAAAAAATTCCCGTGAGTCTGAAAGAATTCGTAATCGGAATAATGGAGCGGGACGAATTCGTTCTGGTGATGTGAGTGAAGCACTCACCGAGGTCCTTCGTGAGGAGCCTTGACTTCCTCGTGTTGCGGCTTGATAAAGCAGAAGATTTGGATGAACCAAAGATCGCAACTCCTTTGAGTTCTGGTAGTCCGAATAGCTCGGAGGGACGCGATCGTCCTCCAAAGAAAGCAAAGATTTCGGGGAATGATGCTCGATCTGGTCCTGTGAACGAAGATGCGGTCGCGAAACTGTTTCACTGGCAGTTTTCCAATGCAAAGGATTGTCCGATCACGGATGATCCCGACAGTGTCACTCACTTGGTCAGGCATTTGAAGCCGGCTGGGTGTCCCCTTCCTTCACTGCGGAACATGACTGAATATGATGCCTATGTAAAAAAGGCGGTCGCACATGCTAAGGTCGGTGGTCTGCCTTTTGATATTTGATACTTACCTTATTGTTGTGCATATTCCTGAGGCATTTTTAGGCTATGGAAGCAAATAACGAGTTCGCGGCGACCTTGGAAAAGCGTTTGCGAGACATTCCTTGAGCTGACAAACTTTACGAGGTCAAAAAGGTCATTTGAGAGTTGAAGCTTAGTTTGAAGAAGGCCCAGGATTGAGAGCGTACCAGTGTTGCTCAACTGACAGCGGCCGAAAGGTTGGGAAACCAGGCCATTTCTCTTGAGGCTTGTCTTTGGTTCGTCGGTAATGAAAGGAAATCGGTCCTAGAGCAAGTTGCCACGGTGGAAATGCAGATCGATTCTATGACTGTGGGAACCGAAATCCACCTACTGTCAAATAATCAAAAAAAAGGAAACTTCGGGAAAACCCTAAGTTTCCAGAGGAACCGGCTATCTGCAGAACCGCACAACGAAGATTAAGATAACAAGAAACTTAGAAACTTTAAATGAATAAACGAAAATCGAGAGCAAAGAGGTTCTTATTCCGAATCTGCGTAGAACTGGTACAAAGAGAGTAGCCGAAAACTTAAGAACGAAAAACCCTAATTNAGAGGAACCGGCTATCTGCAGAACCGCACAACGAAGATTAAGATAACAAGAAACTTAGAAACTTTAAATGAATAAACGAAAATCGAGAGCAAAGAGGTTCTTATTCCGAATCTGCGTAGAACTGGTACAAAGAGAGTAGCCGAAAACTTAAGAACGAAAAACCCTAATTGAGACGCAGCTCGCTAACAGAAAAACGGAATATTCCTAAATGCTAATTTTGGTGGTGAGAGCTCTCAATTTCGTGTTGTTTGCTTCTGCCCTAGACCTCCTATTTATATACTCCTCGCCTTGGCTATCCGATCTTTCCATTTCGCCCAGATTTGACTAAATCGGGAATTTTCCATTTTTCTCGATCCTTCCTTTTCTTCCGCGGAAATATTCTATTTTTCTTCAAACCTTCCTTTTATCTTCAAACTTGACTTTTATTTTCCTCCTGCGAGTAAACCGTCAAAACGTTATCGAATCTGCGAGTTAGATTTCGTTAAGATCGCAAGATGGGTTTTTATCGCGTTTTAGGCCCTTCCGGGCCGTTTTGCGATAAATCCGTTTTCCGACTTTTTACGGGATCGTTTCCTGATCTGACATCGTTTTTAATAAATTCCTCGAGTTAATCGTAAGGTTTTACGATTTATTCGACTTTTTATTAAAAACACGTTTTTTACGATTTACTCGACGTTTTTTATTAAAAACGAGTTTTTATGATTTCAGCGAGAAATCTCGAATAAATCGTATAGTTTAGGCAATGTTCGGTGTTTCGTTTAACCGTTGCCATTTTATACGATTTCCTCGAGTTCTTTCAGAGAAAGCGAAGTTTTACGGCTTTTATCGTAAAACTCGAACGGTAGGTCGGATCGAGACGGAACGAGAGATGTTTCGGCCGTGGTTTAGAACGCGACCTTGTCGAAAGACGTAAGTTTTGAATCGGGAATGCGGGAGATCGAGACGCGGAATATCCGGGAAGTCTCTAGTTCGCCCATCGGCGAACTAAGCCGGCCCGGCTTAGTTCGCCGATGGGCGAACTAGTTGAGTACCTCCTAGTTTGCCCATCGGCGAACTAAACCGGGCCGCCTTAGTTCGCCGATGGGCGAACTAGAGAGCATCTCTTAGTTCGCCCATCGGTGAACTAAGCCGGGCCGGCTTAGTTCGCCAATGGGCGAATTAGATGAGTATCTCTTAGTTCGCCCATTGGCGAACAAAGCCGGCCCGGCTTAGTTCGCCGATGGGCGAACTAGTTGAGTGTCTCCTAGTTCGCCCATCGGCGAACTAAGCTGGCTTGGCTTAGTTCGCCCATGGGCGAACTAGTCGTGACTAGTTTGCGTTTTACGGCTGTTTCGGTTTTTTGCGGTTTCGTAAAACGATTCTCGAGTTTTATAAAACGATCTTCGGATTTATAAAACGATCTNCCGGCTTAGTTCGCCGATGGGCGAACTAGTTGAGTGTCTCCTAGTTCGCCCATCGGCGAACTAAGCTGGCTTGGCTTAGTTCGCCCATGGGCGAACTAGTCGTGACTAGTTTGCGTTTTACGGCTGTTTCGGTTTTTTGCGGTTTCGTAAAACGATTCTCGAGTTTTATAAAACGATCTTCGGATTTATAAAACGATCTTCGAGTTCTATAAAACGATCTTCGAGGTTTATAAAACAATCTTCGAGTTTATAAAACAATCTTCGAGTTTTATAAAACGATCTTCGAGTTTTATAAAACGATATTCGAGTTTTATAAAACGATCTTCGAGTTTATAAAACGATCTTTGGGTTTTATAAAACAGCCTTTCGAATTTTATAAAACGATTATCGAGCTTTATAAAACGATCTTCGGGTTTTATAAAACGGCTTCTCGAGTTTTATAAAATGATCCTTGAGTTTTATAAAACGATCTTCGAGTTTATAAAACGATCTTCGGGTTTTATAAAACAGCCTTTCGAGTTTTATAAAACGATTATCGAGCTTTATAAAACGATCTTCGGGTTTTATAAAACGGCTTCTCGAGTTTCATAAAACGATTATCGAGCTTTATAAAACGATCTTCGGGTTTTATAAAACAGCCTTTCGAGTTTTATAAAACGATTATCGAGCTTATAAAACGATCTTCGGGTTTTATAAAACGATCTTCGGGTTTTATAAAACGGCCTTTCTAGTTTTATAAAATGATCTGCGAGTTTTATAAAACTACTCCTCGGGTTTTATAAAACTGTTCCTTTTGTATTTTTGCGGGGAGTTTTGGTTATTAATTCCGTCGTACCGATTTTGACCCCAACAATGACCGCGAGTCATGCGGATGAACTTCGTCGTGCGACTTATGATGCTAAGAAGACTTGGGTCAACGACTATCTGGACGTTTTGATGTCTTTGAAGGAGAAGTGGGAGAAGAAGAAGGCTGAAACAGACCGTGAGATTCGATTGAAGGAGGTCATTGCTAACATCGAACTTATTAAAGAAATAAAGAACAAAAATCTTCTTGCTTCTGACGAGTTATCACGCCTTCGAGCTAAGGAGGTCAAATTAAGATCCGAACTTGATGTGGCTGCAGTGTCAGATTTTTTTGTTGGGAAGCTGGACCTTTCTCTGGTTTCTGAGGATTTACCTGATAATTTTTTCTCTAAGGTTCGTCCTGGTGGAGATGAGTCTGGTGGCGAGCAGGGGCGAAATAGGGATCGTTATGAAGACGGCAAGTTCGACGCCGATGATTAATTTTTATCTTTTGTATTATTATATTTTTTAGTTTCTTTCTCTTTCTGGTGACTTTAATAAATGATGAATAATAGTGGGTTGTTTGATTTCATTTTACTGTGAGTGCACGGCCTTTTTTATTATTTTCGTGGTCGTAGATCGACTTTGATAAATATTGCGTCGATAAGTTGTGTTTGAGTAATGATTTTACTATTACGGTGCGCCGTGCTTTTAGCAGGATCTGATATACCATGATTTTGACCCGTTTTTAGTCATGGTGTTGATATGTTTTTATGATAATTATCTATGTTTTGGAGTCTATTAGGTATGTTTTCAGGTTCATGAGCATTTTGTAGTAAAGTGATGATTTAGGTGCCTTATGGAGCTTAAAGGAGAGTTTTCCAAGATGACTATGAAGATCCGACATTGAGAGACACATATCGATCGATACACACCTTGTGTAATCGATCGATGACGATTCCGTAGATGTTGAAGTCGAGATACTCCGTCGATCGATGTACACCATGTACCATCGATCGATACAGGCAAGATTTACTTGGCCGACTTGAAGCCCAAGTTCTCACCAAATTACCCTGGCGAGTTTTTAACCTAATTGTACTCATATTTATAGTTATGCCTATGAGCCCTAGAAAGACAATAAGAAATAATAAGAAAGTATTGAGTTTTTATCTAAGTTTTGTATTCTATTCTATACTTAGCAATAAAGTATTTTCTTTCATCTTATTATTTTGCTATGAATCTCTTGGCTATGTCTGAGTAGATTCATTTGTTAGATTTAGGGTTCAAATAGTTATGAGGGATTAGCCCAAACTATGGAGTGTTGAGTTTTTATATTCATTATCCAAATGAACCCTAATGCTTACTCTAGATTTGCTACCTAGAGGTATGATTATGGAGTGACTAATCTAATAGTCATTATCCTGAAATCATTTGGCTAAGCTCAGACTCTATTAGGCACGTGCGATAGGCGGTTTAATAGAAATTCTCGGGTGAACACAGTTTCAATTCGATCCGATGCTATATCGATCGATACTCCTATAGAGTTATCGATTGACGGCAAAACATATCGATCGACACTGCGATAGCAACATCGATCGATACTGTCGGCAATCAGATCAATGGACGAGTCTAATAGCGACAACTATAGATTTGTCTAAGGATTGAAGTTCTCATATATTTGCAAGCAATTCGTTAAAACATCCATAGATTTATAATCCTGATTTTCTGAATAGTAACCTTGAATCTAGCTACTTTCTTTTATTGTTTTAAAACCAAAAACCATTTTCCTTAGCAACTTACCATAGCTATCAATTTTTATTTATTGTTTTAAACCTAATCAACCTAGCTTAATCACTTAGGATTATATCTTTTGTGACTCTAGTTCCTTGTGGATTCGATCCCTAAGTACTACGATTGAACCTCTTATTTGAGAGAGTAATTCACTCCTTAGGGTTAAACATTTGAGTTATATCAAATAAGGCGCCGTTTCCGAGGAGCTAAGATTACTATTAGATTTAATCTGATTCAGTCTAGGTTATTTGTTACTTTTTATTTTCCATCTTTTGGCACAAAATATTTCTTTTTCTTTTTGTCTTTTTTTTCAGGTACATGCCCAGCAGTACTAGAAGCAACAAGGACAAGCAACTTTTGTACTAAGAAGACCCCAACAATCTGGAACGTAGCATCCGCAAAGACCTACGCTCCACATCGATCGATACCAACACCTCTCTATCGACCGATACGCGCTTTCCACCGACGATCAACATCCGTTCGTCGACCGATACCCTTCACTTGACATCGATCGATAAACCTCACCCTATATCGATCGATACTAACCGGCGAGACATGGTAGCGCCTATGATTCTCATACCCGATGAGAATGGAGACCTGCGTGATCAAGATGGTCACCTGCGAAATGCAGCAGGTCAGAAGCTGAATGATCAGAAGGAGGTCATTACTGAAGAAGACACTGCACCTGCTGGCATCATTCAACCTGTAGAAGAGACCAGAACTTTGGCTGACTACAACCGTCCGGATCAGTTCTATTCAAACCGATCAGCCATCCTCCCTCCTGCTATTCAGAGAGGAGATTTTGAGCTCAAGCCGCAGTACTACACACTTGTAGGACAAATCCCTTTCTGTGGTTTTCCCCATGAGCATCCTATGGACCATCTGGAGAGGTCGAGGATCTTGTAACCCTAGTCAAAGCAAAAGGAGTCCCTCAAGACTATCTTTTCTGGAAGCTTTTCAAGTACTCTCTATCTGGAGAAGCTTTGCAGTGGCTGAGACAACTACCACCAGGTTCCCTTACCACCTGGAGTGACATCAAGCATGCTTTCATGCGCAATTTCTTTGATTATTCACGCTCTGAAGACTAGAGGAAGAAAATTGCTACATTTACCCAAGACCCTGAAGAGTCATTCAAGGATAGTTGGAACAGATTCAAATCCTACCAGCGAGACTGCCCACACCACGGATTCAACAAAGTGCAACTGCTCTGCACTTTCTACAGAGGCATCAGCTCAAATTTCAAGAGAGCCCTTGATACAGCTAGTGATGACAACTTCACCACAAGGAATCCGCAAAATGCTATCAAGCTAATTGATAACTTGGCTTCCAGCAACAGCACAAAGAACTCTGTGATGCAGACTACATCATCCATTGGGAAGGAGTATGACAATGAAGTTCAAGCACAGCTGGACAACATTCAGAAGCTCCTAAATAAGCAGATCTGTTCAGTGGAAGATTCAGACATTGTTGAAGAAGATGTCAACTGGATTAGTGGAGCTGGTTTTCAGAGATCTGGTAACCAAGGAGGATACAGAAACTTCACAGGCCAGAGAAGCAACTTCAACCAGAGTTTCCAGAAGCCCAACAACTTCAGCAGCAGCAACCCTAACAACAACAGAAGCTATGGAAGTGCCTTCTACTCAAATCCACACCCACCCACCCAAGATACTAAACTGGAGGAGTTGATAGACAAGATACTTGAGAGTCAGCGGAAGCTCGAGGTAAACTTCAATGGAAAGATCGATTCTGTCTACACCACCTTCACCACGAAGATAGATGCCCTCAGCACCCATGTGAAGAAGCTAGAGACCCAAGTGTTTCAGACAGGAGAAGCACTTAAGAAGCAGTAGTTTGCCCACAACCAGAACATCAATGCCATCCTGGATGATGAATTTTGGAAAAAGGTAGTAGAATATATTCAGAGATCTGATGATGACAGTGAAAGAGATTTCGCCTACGACTACTATCGATAGATATCACCAGCTCAACATCGATCGATATCGCCTTCAGTACGTCGACGATAGACTTTGACGAGTGTCGATCGATAGACTCAGACGAAAACCCTCGCGGGTGCAATTCCGTCAAGATTATGTCTCACATCGCCTTCGCAGCACGTCACCCACATCCACCCATCCCTGTCATCGATCGACATGATAACCCTGTCATCGATCGACACCAAGACCCTGGTATCGACCGACACACTCCAGCCAGTGTCGATCGATACACAGTACCCCAACGCCGAGTGCAGCTTCCTAAGATTGATAGTGCACGTCTTGACGCTTTCCGGGAGAAGTATTACACAACCAGAAACCCTACAGCAGCCCTAAAAGAGAGACCCACAGATATCTTTGAGTCCATGGAGATAGAAAACGAAACTCAGGGAAGAGTTCTCAGAAAAAGGAAAGAGAAGATACCTAAGCCCTATAAAAGAGAAGCTAATGAGAAGGAGTTGTCAAGCTTCAGAAAAAGAGTCCTCAGAATTCCTAAAGAGAAACCTTTTGAAGAAGCCTATTTTTCACACAGATTGTGGATGTTCTTCAGAGAAACCAAGGAGACAGAAGAAGACATCAGGAGGATGTTTAACCAAGTCAGAAACATCCTCAAGCAGAAGATAACACTAGAGAAGAAGAGTGATCCAGGGAAGTTCACAATACCTTGTTCCATCAGAGGTGTTGAGTTCCCTCGTGCCCTATGTGACATAGGATCTGGAGTTAGCATCTTACCCAAGCTTATGGCAGACCATCTAGGTCTGAAGATAGAGCCTTCTGAAGAAACTTTCATCTTTGTGGATTGTTCTCAGCAAAGCTCTGGAGGCATCGTTCGCAACGTTGAGGTACAGATTTGAGAAACCCTAATTCCTACAGAATTTCATGTCCTCTCCAACAAGCTCAACTTCAAGACTTCTCTACTACTTAGAAGAACCTTCTTAGCCACAGTTGGAGCCGTTTGTGACCTACAAACCAACAAGCTCTGCCTAACCCTTATCAACCCTTCCATCCATTACAACCCTGTGCCAGTCATCAAGTTTCCAAGGTCAGCAAGCTCAACACTCGTAGCCACCTGTTTATGTGCCCACGAGTATGATTCAGAGGCCGAGTATGAAACCGAAGAAGCAGTATCGACCGATGACAACCCTTCACCATCGACCGATATCAGGCCACCAACATCGACCGACAGACCTACCTGGTCATCGATCGATAGGGTATTCCAACAGATCGAAGACGAGTTCCCAGACGCCAATTTCAGCGCAAATGAGTGGGAAAACGATCATTACATGCCCGAGCTAGCTAGTATCACTACTCAGGAGGACTATGATGAAGATTATGAGGAGGAACGAGCCACAGAGTACCGATATTTCGAGAAGATGCAGAACACCCTCATATCCCGACCTTCCTCCGACGAGCATCGACCGATATGACCCCTAGTCCATCGATCGATATGCCTCAACCCGAATCGCCCGATGTATGCACAGTGTCACTACTCGATCTGCTCTTTCCAAAGACCATTGACGAGTTTCCAGGCAGCGATTTTGATACCGATGATGAGTATGATACATATTATGCAGATGAACGAGCCACCAAGTCTAGATCCCTTCGCCTAAACGAGGCCAGATGCAATCTCTTGCATCTTCCGCCCATCGATCGATGCAAACCCTACCCCATCGACCGATATACCCCAACCCAGATCGCTCAAACGATGTTTTGAATCAACGAGCGACGAACCCTACTGCGCACAAGTATATGTCCCCCACGAACCACGAGACGAAGATTACTCGATTTGAAGCTGGGCGAGCAGTTATCATGAGAGTTTTGCAGTAGATACAGCACCTCTACCATCCACGATCCGACCTGAAGCACCAATACTGACCGACACAGAGCATCCGCCATCGACCGACATGTTGCAGAAACAATCGACCGATGCACAAGCCCAACCATCGATCGATATCAAAACCACCAACCAATCCTGCCACAACACCATCCGAGGTACAAGCATCTAAATTTGATTTAAATTCACTAATACCGGATGAGTTTGGTATTTTCAGGGATTCAGATGGTCATGCACGAGCTATAGATGGGAGAATCATTCCAATCTACACAGAAGATGTTGCAGACATCCTACAGATGGCCAATGGACCTACCATTGAAAACGATCTGCACCAAAGAAAACGGCCATCGACCGATGCATGGCGACTCGCATCGATCGATTTGCACCGAGAATATGGGAAGAGAGCCTTCAACAACGGACTTCGTCGTTTCTTTTGGGAAAAGAATGATGAATATGGAGTCTACAGAGATGAATCTGGCCATGCAAGAGCAGTAAACGGAGACATCATCCATGTTACTAAAGAAGACATGGGAAACTTGCTGAAGCGAGCCTCATTATTTGGACGCTCTTTTTTCTGTCTACCAGAGTATGTTGATCAATATGCTAAAGGAGTTCCAGATGGCAAGCTCTACACACAGGAAGAAGTCACCTATATGCTAGATGGAAGAACCGGAGATCACAACCGGGAGATAGCCGGCATGAGACATGAACATGAGAAAGACATATCAAGACTTCGAGGTGAACTGCTATGGAATACCACCAGCAATGACTTAGCACGATATGAAAGAGAAGCCCTACAAGAAGAAGTCAACACCTTGCGCGCACAATTGAGATCTCAAACACATGCATCAGCCGATACAGATCCTCCTGCATCGATCGATATACCCGTCCATAACCCGATCGAGCACCACTTACAGAAGCTATCGATCAATGACAAACCCAGTCTATCAATCGATACCCGTGCTCAAGAATTCTGTACAAGAGAAGAACTTGAAGCAGCCACAAGAGATATCTACAAATCTATTGAGTTTTGTGAAAACGAAGATTAGAGATTACTAGACAAGTATTGGTTCCCAGTACACAGTGACGTCAAAGGATTATAGTGCACAATGGAGGATATTCAGAAGGAGGTAGAAGATATCCAAAGACAGCTCGCCAGCCGACCTGACCCATCCCCAACGATCGATGAAACCCACCCCACATCGACCGATGTGCAACCTCCAGAATCAACCGACGATCCAACACACCACGACACCACGCAGCGGACTACAGAACACATCTACAGCATGCTTGGACACCATCAATATAGCCTTGCCAGCTTAGAGGAGTAGTTGGAAAGGATCCAAACTGAAATTTATGGTTTGAAGACTAGTATGACCAGAAGCGAGAAAGCCACAATAAGCTTTTTAACCTCAGGGTTTGAAGAATCACAAGACAAGGAGGATAGTTGTTTGCCAACAAGTACCTGCAACCCACCTCACTAGCCACCATACTTCCACAGTCAAGCTAACTAACTTTAACCAAGCGCTGAGGGAGAGGTACATTACCTATGACCCCACTATTCTAAATCGAAGGAATGATCAAAGCGAGGGAGAGGTACATTACCTATGACCCCACTATTCGCTTATACTTTGTCAAGAAAGATCAATAAGATGAACATTAATTGTTCATTGGGATTGACATAAAAAAAAAAAAAGAAAAGAGAAAGAAAGAGTTGGGATTCAGAGAAGGGGGATAAAGAAAGAAAGGGAACCAGGATGAGAATGCCTGAAACTTGTTTGAGTTGAATCCATGTGTTCCTTGATCGATACTCCCAAGGTAAAGCCTACACCTTTATTTTTATGCATAAATGAAGTCAGTAGAGGGGATAGACAGACAAGGAATGTTTAAGTTGATTGGCTAGATGTATTTGATTGCTAAGCTAGGATATGGTATTATGTACTTCTGTAGTTGATAGATATGAGATGTGGCTTGCAACAAAGTAAGAGGTGATGATTTTAAAGTTGAGATTTTGATTGAGTCCGTGCTGTTTTTAAACTTCTTTCAAAGACTAACTTAAGGTTTGCTTGAGGACAAGCAAAATGTTAAGTCTGAGGGAGTTGATATACCATGATTTTGACCTGTTTTTAGTCATGGTATTGATATGTTTTTATGATAATTATCTATGTTTTGGAGTCTATTAGGTATGTTTTCAGGTTCAGGAGCATTTTGTAGTAAAGTGATGATTTAGGTGCCTTATGGAGCTTAAAGGAGAGTTTTCCAAGATGACTATGAAGATCCGACATTGAGAGACACATATCGATCGATACACACCTTGTGTAATTGATCGATGAAGATTCCGTAGAAGTTGAAGTCGAGATACTCCATCGATCGATGTACACCATGTACCATCGATCGATAAAGGCAAGATTTACTTGGCCGACTTGAAGCCCAGTTTCTCACCAAATTACAAGATTGCCCCTGACGATTTTTTAACCTAATTGTACTCATATTTATAGTTATGCCTATGAGCCCTAGAAAGATAATAAGAAATAATAAGAAAGTATTGAGTTTTTATCTAAGTTTTGTATTCTATTCTATACTTAGCAATAAAGTATTTTCTTTTCATCTTATTCTTTTACTATGAATCTCTTGGCTATGTCTGAGTAGATTCATTTGTTAGATTTAGGGTTCAAATAGTTAGAGGGATTAGCCCCAACTATGGAGTGTTGAGTTGTTATATTCATTATCCAAATGAACCCTAATGCTTACTCTAGATTTGCTATTAGAGGTATGATTATGGAGTAACTAATCTAATAGTCATTATCCTGAAAACATTTGGCTAAGCTCAGACTCTATTAGGCACGTGCGATAGGCGGTTTAATAGAAATTCTCGGGTGAACACAGTTTCAATTCGATCCGATGCTATATCGATCGATACTCCTATAGAGTTATCGATTGACGGCAAAACATATCGATCGACACTGCGATAGCAACATAGATCGTTACTGTCTGCAATCAGATCAATGGACGAGTCTAATAGCGATAGCTATAGATTTGTCTAAGGATTGAAGTTCTCATATATTTGCAAGCGATTCGTTAAAACATCCATAGATTTATAATCCTGATTTTCTGAATAGTAACCTTGAATCTGTTGAACAAAAAAAAAAAAAAACCTTGAATCTAGCTACTTTCTTTTATTGTTATAAAACCAAAAACCATTTTCCTTAGCAACTTACCATTGCTACCAATTTTTATTTATTGTTTTAAACCTAATCAACCTAGCTTAATCACTTAGGATTATATCTTTTGTGACTCTAGTTCCTTGTGGATTCGATCCCTAAGTACTACGATTGAACCTCTTATTTGAGAGAGTAATTCACTCCTTAGGGTTAAACATTTGAGTGATATCAGGATCCTAACTATTTCCATAGAATTGATCAGGGTCTCTTCATGCAGTTAAATCGAATTGTAAAAGTAAGAAATTATCTTTCTTTATTATTTGGAAATGGTTCTTTGTATACAACTTTGCATTACATAATGGAAAAAGATGTATTTGTGTGGATAGGTTGTTTCCTGAACCGCATTAGATCTCTTTGCGAGAAATTTGTTTGTGGTGGGTGACTGAACTCAGGTCGTGAGTATCCTACGTTCCCTCGTCGAGGGATCAAGTCTAAACGTAGTTCGATTGTTTGCCCAGTAAATAGGGTAGTGTTTTTCAATTATTCGTGTACATGATTACGATTTTTTTTTTCTTGGGGCTTCTTGACTTGTCCTATCGGTTTGGCTTGATGATTTTGAAGCTCGAGAGATAGCATGTCTTGGAGTTCTTTTGACTCCCTTTTATGGTTTCGATTCCTCTTTGCGTAGGGAACTTCAGACATTGATGGTAAGTTAAGGGTACTTCTTTCATGCTGTACAGCCATGGTCTTCCGAGGATGGCGTTAAATGGAGCAGGTCAATCTATGACGATAAATTCGACGATTTCTTACGTCTCCGGCAGTTACGGAAAGTTCAATGGATCCGAGAAAATAGGTAGTCTCTCCTGCGAATCCGATTAGTGGCATTCTTTTTTGTTTGAGGAACGTTTTGGTGAATCTCATTCTTTTGAATGCGTCGTAGAAACGTACGTCTGCGGAGCTTCCGGTATCTATCATGATTCTGGATACTTCGCATCCTCCGACGCCAAGTCGTATAACGCAAAGGTTCTCGTATGCCGATGCTGCTTTCCGCTCTTCGCTGGTGCGCGTTGATGGAGTTGACCGAGTTGCATAATTTCGATCCTCCATAAATGAAATCGATTCTTTTTCTCTAGTGCGTCGGGGAGTACCATTTTTTGGTCAGTGTCAGCTGGTGGTGTCCTTGCCTTCCGGACAGGTTGGGTTTGAGTAAACGTGGGATGTGCTTATTCTTATGTATCGGTTTCTCCAGTAGTCGTTGAATTTTTCCGAATTTGTTGTTTTCTTTAGGCTAGTAGTGGTATCTGGTTGTTTTTCTGATAGGAGGAGAGCATGTCCTATCGAAATCCTCTGGGCCTTGTATCGTCATTGTGATGTTGATGCTTATTCGTTCTGTGGTTTGATTTGGTATATTTTTACGTTCAGACCCCCATAAGATCATGTCGACTCTTTTCTTTGGGTCTGGAGGCGGAGATTCAGGCGTTTCTGGTTCAACTTCTCTGCTTATTTTGCCATTACCTTCGACTTTTGGGGTCGTCGGTGTTTCTTCTTCTTTCGAATTCTCGCCATTTTCCTTATTTTCTTCCTTGTTGCGGAGTACTGCGCGACATTCTTTGGTTGAATGCCCCTTTCGTTTGTGGAAGGCTCAATACTTGCTCGGGTCATACATCGATTATTTGTTCTGCAACAACGAGTCTATGGTGTAGGAATGCTGTCCTTTGGTAGTTTGTTCTTTCAGAGTACTCTGCTTTTTAGTTATTCCATTCTTGTTGGCGTGGTATTGTTCCTTCAAGGCGGCTATTTCTTCTTCGAGGGTTGCGAAGTAGGATGCACAATACAACGCGTCGTTAAGTGAGGTGGGAGCTCGGGCCGTCATTTCTTCTCTAAACTTGGAAGAAAAACCATACACCATTTTTCAGAACTGCCACCGCGACTACCTTGTTTAGGCTCGATATTTTGGATTTTTGTTCTTTGAACTTATTTATGTAGGCTCTCAGTGGTTTAAAGGGTGCTTTCTTGAGGTTCCACATGTCGGCTTTAGTGGTACGGGTTTCTATAAACACTAATTATTTCTTTAAGAATGCCGATACGAGTTGGGTGAAGTCATCGATCGAATTCTCTTTGAGCCCGGCGAACTACTATAGGGCGGGACCTGTGATATTTTCGGCAAAGAAACAGCAATATCCCACTTCTCTCTCCTCGTGATTGAGGTGCACTCTTGATACGGCCAACCAGAAGGCATGCACGTGCGCCTTCAGATCGGAGTTACCCAAATATTCAGGGAACTTGATCTTCCCGACATCGTGTAACCTTACACTGGTTATTCGGTTTCTGAACGGAGTCCGACGAGTATCCTCGATAACTTGATCGATATCGGGGGCCATGCTCGTTGCCATATGTACGATGGCATGTATCCCCCAGTTTGTCCCGAGTTCGGGCCAAGTGAGTTGGGAATCTCGGTCTCCCTGTTCGGGTCGAATCTTCGGGTGTTGTTCTGTCCGTCATACGTTTCCACACTCGAGATCCGATTCGATCAATGGGAAGGTTTTGATCCGAGACCGTACTCATATCGGTGATCTAAATTCTAGTTAATGGAACTTGTTGATTTTGGGTCACGTCGGTGGCTTCGTTTATGTTTTTTTGATCGACGGAAGCCGGATCGGTTCCTAGAGAGGTTCCGGTGGGAAAGACGTCGATCGATCTGGATCAGGCTTTTTCGGGGTTGGTCGCGTTGGGATCCATAATCGTGCTTAGAAATCCTAGATCGGGTTCTTAGCAAGGGCGTTTTTCGTTTATCTTTCCCACAGTTGGTGCCAAAATGTAGATCCTAAAATCTACACTAAGTATTTTTTAGTGATCAAGAGTTTAATCAGGGGAAGACAAAGGATGTGGGCAACGATGCTCTTAAACAAAACGATACAATCGGAATTCGGTTGACAAAAATGGACCTTTATTGAATATGAGATTCGTTACAAAGAAGGAAACAAGATCAGAAACAACAATGAAAAGTATAAGTAATAAGCTAACTAGAAATGAGGTCGATGTGATTGGTGATATGCTCTAGGGTTTTCTCTGTGTCTTGTACTGAATTTTATTTCCTTTTTATAGCATCCTCCTCTTCTAACTGTTTTCGCGATCTTTGGGATGCCATCTCGGCCTCGTAGGGTCTGATCGATGTCGGGCTTGTGGTGATCCTATATGGGCTTGGGCCTACTTAATTAGGTGCTGGAATTGGGTCCAACAGTTATGTTACATCATCTGCGTCAAAACCACAAGTTGTGAACTTGGATGATGTTGAGTTTGTACATGAGGTAGAGAGAGTTGAAGAAGAAATAAATGAGGAGAGCTCGTATAGAAAAGGCAAAGGAACAGAAAGGAACGATGATGTAAGTGGTGGAAGTTTGGGGGAAGACGATGTAGTGGGTAAAGGTGTTGAGGTTGACGAGAGAGACATAAGACCTAGAGGTTATGACACAGAGTTTTGGAGTCAACTACTTAATGGTGACTATGGTGGGTATAATGCCGTGAATGTTATATATACTGAGGATGAAATTGTGGACAATCTAACCAAGAAGACGGGGCCACGCCGCTACACGTGCACGATAAATGATGCTTTTGACCATTTTGTCAAAGAAGGTGGTTCCAGCAATTCAGTGTTTGAGGAAAAACACACGTGGATGGGTGGGAGAAATGATAACCCGTGGATGGGTGGAATACTAACAAACCAAGCGTGGAGAGGAAGACATCTGTTTCAACGAGGAAGCTAGAAGTCGTGGATGATGAAGAGTTTGATTTTCTCCCACTGTTCGATGATACAAGCTATACTGCAACGGAGATACCAGACATGGATTTAGAAGAAGGAGATGGGAAAAAAGATTGTCAGATCTCTTTAGCAATAGACGCTATAAGGAACTAATTTCAGTTCAAATAAACTAAGACAAAGGTTGATTATTTTGTTGTGGAGTGTCCTGATCCCAGATGTGATTGGCGTGTGACAGCTCATGAGATAAGAGGGTGTGGCTATTATGAGATTAGAAAAGCTCAACTCGTTCATCGTTGTCCAATAGATTTTAGGATGGGATATAAGAGTAGAGCAACATCGCGGGTTATTGCAGCTGTGTATAGAGCCAAATTTGGGAATCCAGTTAAAGGGCTAATACCTTCAGAATTGCAGAGGCTATTACTAGAGGATCTTCGATTGACAGCTTCTTACATGAAGTGTTATAGGGCAAATGAGAAAGCGGTAACAAGCATTCATGGTTCTGAAGAAGATTCGTACCTGAATCTGCCTGAGTATCTACACATGTTGAAGCTTGCAAATCCAGAGACAATAGCTGATATTGAGACAGAGGTAGATGATGATGGTGATGAGAGATTCCTCTATCTATTTCTTGCTTTTGGGGCATCCATCAGTGGCTTTAAGAAGATTCGTCTTCTCCTCGTGATAAATAGAACATACTTAGGAGGAAAGTACAAAGGGGGTGTTGCTCACGGCTAGTGGGCATAATGCAATTTTTCATTTTTTTCCTCTAGCTTATGCTATTGTGGATAGCGCGGATGACGATGCGTGGACGTGGTTCCTGATGAAGGTGGAGAGGATATTGGGTGATTCCCCTAGGCTTGCAATCATCTCTGACAGGGCCGCATGTATTTCAACAGTTGTGAAACGTGTATATCCATCTGCTAATCATGGTTAAGGCATAGTTCATTTGGCAAGGAACGTCAATTCTTGGTACTCTAGCAAAAACTTAGCAAAGATGGTAACATCAGCTGCAATGGCGTACCGTCAACGAGATTTTAGAGATCAGTACGATAAAATAAGGGCTCAGAGAAGTGAGTGTGGAATTTATCTGGGCAAGATTGGTACTGCTCATTGGTCAAGGTCTAATTTCAGAGGAGATCGATATAATATTATGACTAGTAATATAGCGGAACAGCTTAACAATGCTCTGGTGGAAGGAAGAAGCTCACCTATAATGGAGTTAGTTAAATTCATTCAAAGGATGATGACAAGGTGATTCAGTGCAAGGAGGAAAAAAGCAGGTAAACATTGTGGCATGGTCAGTGTGGAAGTGGACAAGGAGATGACAAAGAATATGGCAACGATGAAGGGGGGAAAAGTAAATTATGTCTGTGAGTGGAGAGTTGAAATAGTAGGGAATTTTTGTGGAAAAGGACCGTGTGCAACTCAGCCAGAAGCAGTGTGATTGCAAGTATTTTGATAAAATTAAAATATCATGTATGGCATGCTATGATTGCAAGTATTTTGATAAAATTAAAATACCTTTGACTAAGAGACCCCCTGGGCGCCGTAGGAAGAAAATTCTTTCAACCAGAGAATTCCCGGTAATGTTATTGGTTATTAAATGATTTAGCAAAGTGCAAAGAAAATGTTTAGGGCTAATTCGTGAGATAGCCAAATTTGGGAAGTAAATTAAGTATATAGCTATGATATACACATAATGCAGTGTCTAACATTTAGTCTTCTTTTTACCTGGTTTTACCCCCTCCACCGACAAGTAGACAGTCACATGGTGTAAAGCAAAAGACGTGGAGGTTTTCTGTGGAATTGTTGAATCACAAAACTTACGAAGCTCAACGAGACATAACTTCAACAAAAATAAATTACTTACCCAAGATCAAAACTATATTCACGTAACGGCGTGTTGAACTTACATCCAGTACATATATTCCATACTACTTTGCTGAATAACTATTCTATGTTTTATGTTCATAACTTACATGAATAACTATACTATGTTGTATGTTAATAACTATACTATGTTGTGATTACAGTAGGGGTATAAAAGATTATAAACCATATAAGTGAGGTTGACTTACAAACCATCTGATATATCCAAATTGAAATAGTACATGTAAAGTAGTACAATGTATTATTCCATTCCATTGTTGTACTATTCGACATAGCATTGAGTATATTATCCAGTATATTAACAGTGCCATGCTATCTCATTTTGAATTATTCCACACAGTTATGTAGTTTACCATATCAGATTATATTCCATTTGAAGAACCAATTGCTCCATAAGGCTATGACGTCGGCAATAACCTCATTAATTTCCAGTATTGCAAAACAGCTATTCCATATTAAAGAGGAGGAGGAAACCACGTAAATGTTTAAGAGTTAGTAAAGATATTTTAACTGTACACAAGTCATCTAGTGGGCTAAAGTAAAGACTTGTGTTAGTAAGTTGTGGTGTTATGGTAGGTTGTGATTAAAGTAGGATTATAAAAGATTATAAAACATAGATCTGGGGTTCACTTATAGAACATCTGATCAATCCAAATCCAAATAGGTGAAGCAAAATGGCCATACATGCAATAAACTGGAAGTTCCATTTCAAGACCACCTGATCTAATACCTCCTTGTTTGTGATTCATTGTGTTGGCCAATCATGTCCATGGCGGGTATATGCAATGCTGTTAGATGCAACTGGTAACTTCCTCTAAGGCACCCTTTATCACTTCCTCTAATGCACCCTAATCCTCTAAGTTTCATGGTAACTTCCTCTAATGCACCCTCATTTTCTAATGCACCCTTTATCACTTCTATCCAACGGAGGTTGAAATAGTTGTTAACCATTTTCTTTCTCGTCCATGTCAGACCTAACATAAAAAAACCAAAGAAAGATAGTTAGTAGAGATTAGATATACAATGATGTAATGAAAATAAGCATGATGGTAAAGTGAAGCAGGCAGGACATATATTATTCCAGTGGCCAATCCATGTCGAATCGAACAACCGCATAAAGGAACATACTAAGTACGTTCCATACCATTTCAGAATGGCATGGAATGTATTCGAAGCATTGTAAGCCATAGTGGAAACCTCATCAAAAATTTAATTATAAAGTGTTATATCCAATCGATTTCACATAAGCCGAAATAAATGAAAAAAATTGTGGTCTGAAACACAAACTATATATATATATGTAGCTATATAATAAGATGTAGATATATTACGCCATTCCAATCCACGAATGAAGTACACGTGAATGAAAGTATTCTATATATGTGGAATGGAATAGATGTACATGTACATATGGTATAGCTATTAACTAAACAACAATGCATTGCAGTAGATATAGATATTTACTAACCATGAAAAAAAACACATGCAACTTAAAGAATAGTGAGATACGAAATTTTCATTTCTGATCCCTTTAACCTAGAATAGAATCACTACATCTACTACTATTCCATTCCTAATGGAAGGCACGGATGTTACACCCAAATGTGAAACGGTTGACATAAAAAGTACATGAACACGTATGCATCTACGAAGTTAATGTTGATCCCACCAGAACCACTAAATATTAAACCCTTATCTCCAATAAGTGAATCCTAAACCAAAATATAAACCACAAACCCAAATATCACCCTAAACCACATATAAACTCTATATCAAATGGAATGAAAAAAAACGCAACGCACTGGTAATGAGATCAAAAATTTCCATGTCTTATCCATTTCAGCTAGAATAGAATGACTTCATCGACTACTATTCCATTCCCAATGGAAGGCACAAATGTTAAACCAAAATGTCAAACGATTGACAGAATAAAAAGATGACCAATAACATATGCATCTAAAAAGGTAATGTTGATCCCACCACAACCACTAAATATTAAACTCTAATCTCGACTAAGTGAACCCTAAAACAAAATATAAACCCTAAACCCACATATAAACTCGACATCACATGAAATGGAACAAAATAAGTAACATAGTACTTCGTAGTTCAATTATCAAATATGTGTGATTGCATTTATTAAGTTAATGTTGATCTCACCTAAACCTCTAAATATTAAACCCTAAACTTTAAGTAGTAACCCTAAACCAAATATAACCCCTAAACTCAAATATTAAACCCTAATCTCCAATAAGTGAACCCTAAACCAAAATATAAACCATAAACCCAAATATAAACCCTAAACCACTTATAAACTATACAGCACATGGAATGGAACAAAACGCAATGCAATGAATAATGAGATACGAAATTTCCATGGCTTATCCATTTCATGTAGAATATAATGACTTCGGCTACTATTATTCCATTCCCAATGGAAGGCACGAATGTTACAACAAAATGTCGAACGGTTGACAGAATAAAAAGATGACCAATAACATATGCATCTAAGAAGGTAATGTTGATCCCACCACAACCACTAAATATTAAAACCTAATCTCGACTAAGTGAACCCTAAGCCAAAATATAAACCCTAAACCCACATATAAACTCGACATCACATGGAATGGAACAAAATAAGTAACATCGTACTTCGTAGTTCAATTATCAAATATGTGTGATTGCATTTATTAAGTTAATATGGGGAGAAGTTACTGGGAATCGTGAAATAATTGGTGGAGTGGGGTAAGACACGATTTACAGTTGGAAGCCAATTGAATAAATTAAGAATTTTTTTTCATCCGGTGAGAGCGGTTGAAGTAAGGGAGAATATAGTAATAATGTAGAAAAGTAATGGTGTGAGGGTGTCCGTCAGGGTTTATAGCTAGTGGCCCCGCTAATTCTTTTTCTATTGCTATTGACCCCAATTTCCCAAATGTTTATAGGGTGAGAAATGTATATTTCAGGTGACTAAGAAGACAAAGCTTGTTCCAAACAAGTGTGGAAGGTGTCGGATTGAAGAACACAACCGTACGAGCTGCACAAACCCAATATAGCTAGATTTTGGAGCTTGGAAGAGAGAGTAAGCGGATCAGGAGTTTTTTGGGTATGATTGTATGGAGGAGAATATTATCAGAGATGTGATTTTTGGTGTGGCACGGAAAAACTTGCGCTTGTCCAGTTTCGGTTATTTTGTGTTGTTGTCAGTTAGACACCAAGTTTGATGGTATGTAAGGAGAAAACCTAATTACTTCTACAGGCTGATTTAGTATTGGTTCAGCTTTAAACTGAAAAAGAGGTCGTTATTTTGGAGTTTTTAATTTGGTAAATTGTTAAAGAGTTCATTGTTAAATGACTTTTCTTTTGTGAAGATAATTTATGGTGTCAATGTGGACAAGGTCGTTTAGGGCAGTAGTATTGTGGTTACAATTGTATTTGGTATTAAGAGGAAGCAGAATAAGATGATAATTTCTTGCAATAAAAAAAGAGATTCTTTTCATCAAATAGGTAGAGTGGAAGTTGTGGATAAACATAACATAAATCCTGGAAGAAAAGCAATTGACCATAAAATAGAAACAAGTTACATTGCGAGTTAAAAAACGAGAAACCCCTTGATATTTGGAAGGAATCAGAGGAACTTCCAATAAAGTGATGACATAGCTCCGAGAACTGCAATAGCTACGGCAAATTTGGTGATTGGCCCATTGGTGGTGAACATAGAGTTGTTGTGAGAGTTGTGGTTTGCATCAATATCTTCCTTCATCTTCATTGTGGCCTCATTCAACAATGTAGACATCTGCAAAAAAATTGCGTTGATATTCTGCATCATCTCTTCATCCCTAGACACGATCCAAGATCTCTGAGACTCAAGCTGGACACTGAAATTTTCGAAAGTGCTTGCTAGTCGTGCAGTAGATCCAAACGCTTAGAATCGACAATTCAAACCTCATCTAGGATGCCTTCATCAATCCATTTAAATAGATGAGCTTCTGATTTGTTTTGAAGACCAAAAACAAGTCAAACAGTATATGCGGATAGTAGAGGTGTATTCAGCAAAAAAGGGAAGCGAAAAATGAAAACCTGAAGAGTGTGCATCGGTAGAATCTCTGGTAAGGGTTCTCCTTGGTCTCAGAGACCCATGTATCGAGGCCTTGGCCACACCAACATTTCAAAGGAACGCCGTAGTTGTGTCTCCGCGATCTAGAACGGGAGGAAGAGGAGGAGGAGCTGCTCATCGGGATTAGGTGTTTAGGTTTCGAGAGATAACTCTAGTCGAGAAACCCCCAAATCGATTTTGTAAAGATTTCGGTGTCTTATATTTATAAACATAACTGGCTGGTTTACTGGGTATATGTGGGTTAATCACGGTGGTGGTCAACAAATTCAAAATAAATTGTTTTCTTATTTAATAATGGAAATTAAGTATAATTCAGTATCAAATTCGAAAGTAAGAAGAAGATTTTGTTAGTTTTCCATCTCGATTGGGGAATTGTGTTATTAGGTGTGGTGGGATTCAGAAAAGAACAGGCGGGTTAACCACGGATGTGGTCGTGGACGGTGTCCCGACCCCTTCTAAAAAACCGTATGTGGTCGTTGACGGTATCTCGACCCAGTGGTTATGGACAGTATCCCGAGCCGGCAGTCGTGGACGGTATCCCAGCCGTTGACCACATACCTTGGGGAAAAAATTTTGGTGGTAAATTAGTTGAGATTGTAAATAGTATATATATAGATGAATAGGATAACCCGTCTGAGGTTACCGACAGCCCGGGTGTCACCGAATGTATTGTGGCTCGGTGGTCATATTCCTGAATAGGATAACCAGACCGAGGTAACCAACGGTATCCCGAGTTGGTAATAGTTTAGTGGTTGTAAATAGTATGAATAGTCGGTTAAGAAGGGTTTGGTCAACCGTATGTGGTCGCTGATGGTATACCAAACCGGTGGTCGTGGACGGTGTCCAGACCCCTTCTACCATATGTGGTCAATGACAGTATCTCGACCGGGGGGTTATGGACAGTATCCCGAGCTGGTTGTCATGGACGGTATCCTGACCACATATGTTGCGGAAATTAAACTTTGGTGGTAAATTAGTTGAGATTGTTAATAATATATATATAGATGAATAGGATAACCCATCCAAGGTTGCCGAGGGTTTCCGGACCCAGTGGCACCGACTGTATGCCGAATCGGTGGTCATATTCTTGAATAAGATAACCAGTTCGAGGCAACCGACAGTATCCCGAGCTGCTGGTCGCGGACGGTATTCAGACCCCTTCGGAAAAAGAGTTTGGTGATAAACTAGTTCATATTGTAAATAGTATTAATAGTTTGATGCAACTTCCAAGAAGAGTTGGTTAGGGGGGTTTGTTCTATCATATGTGGTCGCTAACGGTATCCCGAGCAGGTGGTAGTGGACAGTGCTCCGACCCATTCTAAAAACCGTATGTGCTTGCTGACGGTATTTCGAGCTGGCTGTCAACGACAGTATCCCGAGCCTGTGGTCGTGGATGGTATCCCAAGCCTCTGGTCGCGGATGGTATCCCGAGCCTGTGGTTGTGGACGGTATCCCGACCCCTTCAGAAATAAAACTTACGTGGTAAATTAGTTGAGATTGTAATTAATATATATAGATGAATAAGATAACCCGTTCGAGGTTGCCGACGGTATCCGGAGCCGGCGTCCGAATCGGTGGTCATATTTTATACTTTACAATTACAAAGCATCAATCAGATAGGCTGAGAATCATTGACATAAGTGAAACCAGCTAGTGGATACTGCCACCTTGAATATTACACATATGTGGCTAGAACAAAAAGAAGTAGATAAGTTTAGAAACTGATTACAAAAGGGAGATCGACAACTCTATTAAACCACAGATGGATATAGAACAAAAAAAGGTAGATAAGTTTAACATATTACAAAAGGGGGATCAACACCCCTATTTTGACCACACATGAGTCCACAGAAAAACCAAAAGCGTCTAAAACACCACCAAAAGAGACGTGTAAGTTTGTTTAACATAGCAGATAAATAGTTAAAGGCAGAGTTTTTTTTAGTGATCCAAGCCGACAAAGTGAAGTATCAAGCCATGGGTGGAGCGTAGTAAGAAGGCATAACAATGGTCTTGTAGATGTCAAGAGCGTACTGCTTCTGAAGTGCATCAACTGTAGTGTCTTTGAAGCTGGCTATCTTGGATATTAAATCCCCGTGTGCGTGCATTTCCAAGAACTTTACTGAAACAGGTCTTGGATACGAGACCATGCAAAAGGTTTTAGCCCCCGGAACTTAGTAAGCTCATAATTAGCCACCTTCTTAACAAGGTAGGGTAATGCCTTCAAGACCGGAGCCATGAAACGAGAAACAATACCGTCTTTGTAGAATGTTGGCAGTGGGTCTAAGACTTCTACACAACCTAAATCAAGGTTTATCGCTAGACCAACCCAGTGTTTGTTTCCCATAACATGGGTATGTAGACAATGACTATATCTTCCATCCACTTCCTTCCTGGTTGGAGAACGAGTTCAGTGAGCTGGTCGCCTCAGTCGAAACTTTCTTTCCTCTTTGAAGCGGTGAACCTTTTGGATATGTCCTTAATTCCAAAGGCAAGGGAAGGTGGAGTGAAGGCAAGTTTCTGATCCTGGAGAAGACAACCATGCCTTCCCGTTAGCATGTACATGAGTATTTCCATGTGCTGGACAGATATTGATATTAGTAAGCAAAAGAAGGTAAAAGTAACAAAAGGAAATCGGGCTTTGGAGTGGGGGAATATACATAAGTTGTTGTACAGTGCTTAGGCTGTGCTAGTTGGAGTAGGAAGTTGTTGGTAAACTCAAACCTAGAAGGTGTTTTGTGGAACCTGTTGGGAAAATGTTTGAAGGTTGGTTTTATTAAGAAAAGAAAATAATCAGAGTATATGTTACACAGGTTGTAGACAATATTAAATATGACTTTAACAATCACAAAAATCAGGGTTTATGTGGACTTACACAGACTTGTTGTGGGAAATAAACCTTTTGAAAAGATCCCATTCAATTTGAGGTAGTGGGCTGATTAGGTCAACGGCTGGGATGCATTTACAGCGGGAAAGTTTCCCTGCAAGTTGGTTTTCCTCACATGAAGGTTGATACATGGGCCTTGGTCTGGCAGGGGAGCCATCGCTCAGTTCCACGATGTCAGTGTCGACAGATTGTTGAGCCTAGTGGGAAAACACAAGCATCAAGTTTGATCAATAATTGGAAATATAAAATGCAGGTAAAACTTATAGAAAACGTGGGGCTGTTACTACCATACCTGGATGTTGGGGACGACAAAATTGGCACCAGTTAGAGGATTGGAGGTAGCGGTCGCTGAAAATGCGTTGGTTGTTCTCGCATGACCTATGAAACCCGTCAGACTCTCTCCGCTTTTGTTGGGAGAAGTGTCAGTTGTGAAAGGGAGTAGTCTACGCGAAGGTTGATTGTTTGAAGAATCATATTTTGGTTGACTAAGATAAGGTGAGTCAGCGCTGATTGCGTCAAAAATCTCAACACCTTGCATCATAAGGTGGTGTAATGAAGGGCTGTTAGGGTGATCACTAGCGTCATATATCACCAATCGAGTGCGCATAGAAGAGATCAAAATTTGATTTTGCTTGATGGGCATTGTGTATATAGGTGTGGTGGTAAAAAGTGGGTTGTGGATGGGTGAAGAGATGTAGACGGGAGAGGTGGTGTGGATGGGTGAAGAGATGTGTACGAGAGAGGTTTTGTGGATGGGTGAAGAGATGAGGACGGGTGATGTGTGTACGGGTGAGGTGTGGCTAGGTGAGGAGTGTACTGGTAAATCGTGAGATGATTGGTCGTCTACGGGATGTAGAGGTAGCTCTAGAGTGATTACAAGTGGTGCTTTGGGGAGTGAAGTGGAGGAAGTTGAGCCGTATTGTTGTGCACCATATTGGCTGACAATAGGGTAGTTGCTTAAAGGGTCATGTTCATCCATAGGCACCAAGACCTAGAAGAAGTAATGGAACGTTACAGGAATCATTAAAACATCAGCACGGTAGGCAAAATGGAAAACTTACAGTTTGGTCAGATAAATCCTGAGAAGTTTGGGTTAGAGTTTTGGTCTGACATCCCTTCACTCTGACAGCATATATGTGATTGGTGGCCTTTCTTTGCCCGGGCAAGTAGAGAGTGGAAGGAAGAGCGCTTCATTAATTTTAGTAGGAGATTTCCTGCGTTTGATCAATTACCGCAACTGCTTTAACTCTCTTTCAAGGTTCGAGAGCTTGGCTAACATTTATGACATTCATCTTTTGAGTTGCCGGCGATACCAACTGGAGGAAAATAGTTACTGATTTTTCTCTGCTTACAGGACGATGAAACATTCATCGAAGACTTTCTTGGGTTCAGAGCTTTGATTGAAGATTTTCTTAGTTTCTGAGCTTTGCTTGAACCTGGTTTAGGCTTAAGAGATCTTTTCTGAAGGGTAGGTTGAACCACAACGGTTGAGAGGGTGGTGATGCGCTCAGAAGTGTCTCCACTGGGCCAAATGTGCTTATGGAACACATCATGATCAGATATAAGTTTCTCCATGTATAACACCCTTTCATCGTCACGGAGATCAGGCCAAACTCCCCATCCCGGTTGTGGTTTATTCTCTATTAGTATCGACGATGTAACAGAAAGCTGCAATAGGACCATGGTAGAAATTAGGAATTAAAACTTCATTTAGAATGTAATGTCTGTCAATAAAAAGGCATGATAGAATATGAATTATTACATTTGGATCAGCTTCCGCGTAGTATATCAGTGCGGGTAGGTGCTAGGTAGGAAGGAAGATAATCATCATCAAGATCCATGATTGAAAAAGGCCCTACAGGAAGTGGAATCGTTGACTGCAGTTTGGGAATTGCCTGATAAGCGAGAAGTTGTAGTGCAAGGGGGAATCCCTTTAGTGTGAAAGTTTCCTGCTTTAGCAGCTGAACAAGTGTTGTGACTGGGTCTTCACATTTTACAGGGACAAACTCCGGAGGTTTCATGCAAGCAATAGTGTTCAGAAACGATTCTCTACGCCAAGGGCTTAAGCAGAAGGCATCAACTTCTTGGACCATTTTTACATACTTGAGAGTTGGCTGTGGACTTTGTTGATGAGCGATGAGGACACCATCAACAATAATTATCAAAGCAAGACGAAGCTTTCTCCAACCTGACATGTTTTGGTCAGTCTCTAGCATCTGACGTAAATCGGCAATGGTGGTGAACTTCTTTTTCCCAATCCGCTTGATCCAATCTGGGTCTTTATGTGCTTTACTATGGTCCTCCCAATCACTGTGATATCCTACAGGGATGTGGGAACCGTAATTTGCACTGTCGATTTCCGTAAATTAAGGAAACTTAGGAAAACCCTAATTTTGCAGAGGACTCGGATCTCTGCGAGAGCCAACGATAAGTAACCAAATAGATGCGGAAAATATAAAAAAACATGATAAAAACGAATTTATAAAGAAAGTAGGTCTTATTTCGAATTCACGTAAGAGCGTTGCGATTATTACAAAGACATTATAAAGGCTTTGGCCGCAGGTGCCGTCAGCGAGCTACCTTGTTCTAGCAACATAAAACCTAAACCTAGTTGAGTCGCAGCTCGATAACAAAAGATGAAAGATATAAGAAAAAAAGTTTTGATTGATTTCGGACTGAACCTTATGAAAGGCTTCCTACGTACCCCGTTTGAGGATCAAGCAGAGCGTAATTCAATTGATAGAGCTGGAAAAGAGATCGAATTTCATGGGCGAGTTCGTCTAGTAATTGAGCCCCAGTCATAGAAACCGAACTTGTCGAGAATAAAGCTTAAGTTTCTAAGTGCTGAGAGTTCTAAGTCTAGAAAAGTTGTAAAGGAGTTTTGTGATGAGAGCTCTGAAAATCGCCCCCTGTTCTTGTCCTCGACCTTCTGCTTATATACTCCTTCTCTAGGAGGTTGGTCTTTCCTTTTCCGCTCCGACTCGCGTTTGTCGGAAATCTTCCATTTTTCTCGATCTTTCCATTTTTCTTCAAAAATTTATATTTTCGTCTTCAAACTTGACATTTACCCATTCCCTCGAGTAATGAGTAAACCGTCATCGTACCTTCGGGCTGGATCTTTTCTAAAGTCACGAGTGGGCTTTTATCGCATTTTAAGACTTTCCGAGCCGTTTTGCGATTTATCCGTTTTACGACTTTTGGTGAGATCATTTCCTGATACGATGTCGTTTTTAATAAACATCTCGAGTTAATCGTATAGTCTGGCAATGTTCGGTGTTTCGTTTAACCGTTGCCGTTTTATACGATTTACTCGAAGTTTTTCGAGAAAACAAGTCTTTAGCGGTTTTTTTATAAAGTTTCTCGAGTTAATCGTATAGTTTTGCAGTGTTCGGTGTTTCGTTTAACCATTGCCGTTTTATACGAATTACTCGAGCTTTTACGAGAAAACACGTCTTTTATGGTCTTTTATAAAAGAACCTCGAGTTAATCATATAGTTTGGCAATGTTCGGTGTTTCGTTTAACCCTTGCCGTTTTATACGATTTACTCGAGGTTTTACAAGAAAACACATCTTTTACGGATTGAGACGAAATGAGAGATGTTACGATCACGGTTCAGAGTACGATCGAGTCGAGGAGCGTGGATGGTTTAGTCTCGCCAGCAGGCGAGCTGGACAAGGTTGTTCAGCTCGACAACAGGGGAGCTGGTCAAGCAAGGCCAGGTCTCCACTTGGAGAGGTGGACAACATTGTTCAGATCGCCAACAGGCGAGCTGGTTGGGCAGGTCCAGCTCGCTTGTTGGCGAGCTGGACAAGGCTGTTCAGCTCGCCAACAGGCGAGCTGGTCAAGCAGGGACAGCTTGGCTGTTGGCAAGCTGGAAGGTTATTTGGTTTCGATCTTTTCTCGTTTTCTCGACCTGAGATCCTTTCGGAGAATATAAGGAGAAGTAATCGTAGAAGTTTATTTGGAGGTTACGGTTTTTGACCCCAACAAACAAGGAGGTCTTTTTTGATATTTCATACTTTGATACGAGTTTTCCGTAACTTCGTATCTCCGTAGAAAGTTTATAGTTTCTTGTTTTCTTTTTCCGGGACTTTTGGTCATTGATTATGTCGTGACCAATTTTGACCCCAACAGTTATCCCCCCCAGCTCGTTAGAACCTTGAGCTTCTAGCGTGAGGTTCTAGCGAGTGTTTAGACGATTTTAGGCAAGTTAGGCAATTTAGGCGGAATTTATGGTTAAAAAGTTCCGTTGAAAGTGGTCTTCCCAGTATCATTGGAATGGAAAGCGGTAGGATTGGGGCTGCGCCTAGTAAAGGCTGCCTACGTACCCTCTTGAAGGGATCAAGCCTTTCGTAGTTCGTTTTAGAGTTAAGATTCATGTGACCTTTTTTCCAATGAGACCTTTACAGTCTAGTTTCGTGTAGAGATTATCGAACATGCCGATGTCGATGGTGTTTTGTGTCAGCCTCGAGACTTGCCTTGTAGGATGTTTGCTTCGACCAAGTGTGGCCATCATATTTTTGGACTGGCCGTATGTAGCTTCGAGTCCGTGCCGCTTTGCGGCCGTTTTTTTAATAAAAAAAATTGTTTTTGCGTTTTAAGAGCAAGTTTGTATTCGTATGACTGTGGAGGGAAGAATAAGAGTTTTCATCTCATAGCCTAACTCTTTTTTGTAGATCTCCCTATTTGTTTGCTCGTTTTAGGCTGTTTAGAATCTTGTGAGCGTTTAGATATGGACGGAGACATGCCTTTAGGATTTCATTTCATGCCTTGAGACGTTAGAGACCAGTGTGCTGGGTTTAGGGTAAGACCTAGGTTTACTTTTGGTTTTAAGGCTTTGCGATGACTAATCGGCGTTCGTTTTGCCTGATGCGATTTTAACCTGATTCCGTACCGATTTAAAGTTCGCTATAGGTTCTCGGCTTATACGACTTGTCTGGTCGAAATCGAGCATCCCCGAAGGTGCTGACCAAAATTTGGAATTCTTTATAGCGCTATGACCCTTGTGTCGGGTGTATGAGAGCTATCTCCGTGAGATAAGTTAAGTTTGTTTAGGACTGTTGCGAGTTTGTTGTGATCAGTAACAAAACTAGGTGGTAGATGTTACCGTTTCTTGGACCTTCGCGAAGGATACGTATGTTAAGAAGTTTTGTATTTTTTATAGTCACGGTTGGACTGTTGGCTCGTCCAAGAAAATGATTTTATCGAGGAAGGTATTTTTGTCAAAAAAACTGTTCTTCAGGCGTCTGCGACGTCTCGCAATGCCAAAGATTGGTTTTTCTTTCATATGTCGCGTTTTGTGTTCGAAACGTTTGCGGGCTTGAAGATGTTACGCGTTGTTGCGAGGATTTTGTCTTAACCCTGCTTTGCAAGAACACTTTGGTTTGTTTGCGGACATTTGCAGTTAAAACTTATGTTCATGTTTGGATGTTAAGTAGTTTGATTCATTCTAAAGCAATTAGGACCGAGGGGTCGCGTAAGTTTGTTCCTGAATCGAAGCGTCTTTAATTACCGTGTTTTGTGAAGTGTTGACCTTCCAAGATATTTTAAGGATAACTCGTACGGCTTCAGGAGCTTTGTTACGAGCGTTTTCTTACACGTCGGATTTTGTAGGCAACTCACTTCGGAAATAAAGTGAATTGTGAGTATATGGAGCTTAGTCGACTTTTTACAAGTTTACATTATTCGTTGAATGTTTTGGCTTGGCGTGAAGGTTGTATTCAGCCGCATAGCCAAGGACGCAGTTGGTAAGGGATTAAACCATGAAACCTTTGTGCTATCAATAAGGTCGAGTCGGTTTGGATCGCCTTTAAAGGGGAGGCTGTAACCTAGCTCGACATCGAAGCGAAGCGTGATCGGACAAGGGCCAAGTAGCGTTTGTCGAAATTGATATGCCAAGTATGTCCATGGTTGTAGAAAACGTTTTTCCGTTTTAGGTTTGATTTATACAATGAAAGTTTCGTATAATCTTTCCTTTGTTCGTATGGAAGTTGTTTCTTTTTTATCCGAGGGAGACAGAGCCTAAGAAGCTCGATGCAGAGCCCGTGCGGAGTCGGTTGCGGGGTAGTTTCATTCTCCGATGTAATCGAGAGGAATGAGAGCGGATGCTCGTGAACCGCAGGGCTAAAGAATGAGATCTTTCAGATCGTGGTCCGAGGAAACAAAGTTTAGATTGGACGACAGTGTCAGATCGTATGACTTTGCTATATGGGAAGTACTTTTCACAAAACCTGTTATGTTTACTTTCGAAAGTTACTTCGTATGTCAAGGTCTTCGACTATACGAAGGATTTTTTATAGAAGTAACGGGAAACGAATTTAGTAAATTAACGCGGCGTATGGAGATGTCAAAATAACGATGTTTCCGCGAATTTTTGAGAAACCTTTCCGCTTTATTTTTGATTCTTCGGTGATAGTTTCTTGGAGTCACTCACAGAGTTTTACGAAAGGTTATTTTACCAAGATCTAGTCGCGAAACTTTTCAGCGGGTTTCTTGAGCAGGATAGGATAACTTGACCAGCAATAGGATCAGTTGGCGAGCAGGAAGGACGTGTTCCCTATTGCTGCTTCTTGTGTTCTAGATTTTTCCTTTGCTGCAAATGTTTTTTTATATTATTCCGTAACTCACTTGGTTCGACAGAAAATGAGAGCAATGCTTTGATGCCTAAAGATTTCTCGTATAATTTTTTGATTCTTAGACGAAACTTGTTTTAACAAGTTGGAAAAGATCTTTATGACTTCGCAAAATCGTCGACTTTCACTCGGAAGTTTGGCAGAGGTTTTCTAAATGCATGATTGCGATAAGTGATGCTGTATAGTCCTCGAGATTATTTTCCGGATGGTTTGGATCAGTTCTTAGCGTTTTGACCAATCTTAGATTGTCGTTTGCTTTTGGGATGATTTTGACGAGGCATCGCATTGTTCGAATATTTTTCCGCCTATTTTTGCGAGAGTTTGCTTTATAGAAAGCGCTTTCGTGATGCGAGGAAATTTTTTTTTTTGAAATATGGGACTAAACGAGTATAGTATATACACCTACTCCCTCCTTTTTTAAGACGAAAGAAAACAGATGAATTTCTTTTGAAGGATTGGGAAGATTGACAATCTGGGTCGACTAAAGACCATTGTGGATTGATGATGACTTGGAGTATGCATGTTTTACGAAAATTTCTAGGAACAAGTCGGTTTTAAGACGACGTCAGTGTCTCTAGTTACTTCTTTCTTTAGGAAATGAGATGAGTAAGCTAGAATGCGTGGTGATCGTTTCTCACTTGTACAAGAGATTGGATCGATTTCCAAGTTATGCCTGAACAGTTAGAGAACAACAGATCGAGATATACAAAAAATGCCTATGACTTAGCATGCTAGACTATCCCCTAAATTCTAAGTTCCCTAAGTTCTACGACAGTTTACAAGACGTTTTTATTCCTTGCCTACGATAAATTAGAAGTCTAATAAAATTTTCAAATCAGACATACCTTAGTTTCATCGATGTTTTGGGACTGCCTCTTCTTCATTCTTCGTCTTTTGACTTATTTTTGTATGAATCGGTCTTCGACGAAATACCAACAAGAATATCGGAGTGAGGAAGGGACTTCGACATCAGAGTTTATGCTCTTGTTTCTTCGTACTGCTGGTTTTACTTAACTGACTAGGTTTGCTTCGTATATTGTTGAAAAATCCATCACACGTTTATGATTAGATGTTTTCGACTTAACATGGCAGAATTTCGTAAAACCGGATTGCGTTTAGAGAGTTCAAATCTCTCGTATATTTTAGGAAACTGATATCACTCAAATTACCCTAGGAGTGAGTTACTCTCATCAAAAGAGGTTCACTTGTAGTACTTAGGGATCGAATCCACAGAGACTCTAGGATTACACAACAGATTATTTAGTTTTCGAAGTAAAGCTAGATAGCAAGTTTTTAAACAATAACTTAAAAGGTAACCAAGCAATTTGCTTGATTGATTGATTTGTTTGTTAAGAGAAAAGAAGGTAGTTAAACTTAGGTATTTTCTCAGGTATGACAAGCATGCAAATTATAAAGGGTTTTTATTATTCATAGTTATGGATTCAAACTCTTAGGGAATTAAGGTATTAACTCTTACTGGATCTCGGGGCAGGAACTATCGTTCGATGACCTTGAGCAAATATCGATCGATAGTTCGATAGAAATATCGATCGATCATTATTATGCTATATCGGTCGACAGGACGGTTATCTTGTCGATCGATATTGCACCAGCGAGTTCAAATGATTGGTTTGAAAGGGGTTCTCTAGTCTTCAATAAACAACTTGGATTCTAGGTATTTGCTAAGTTCTCACTTATCCAAATTAATCCTAAAATCAGAGGTAAGGGTGATCAATCCTTAACATTAGTATTTATAATGACTAGATTTAGAACTATATTTTAAACACCCTAATGATGGTTACTTCAATGCATGAGTCAACCCTAATGAGAAACCTAAATCTAACAAGAGAGACTACTCAAACATATTTATGAGAGACAAAGTCATAATGGTTTGAATAATGCTTTAAGATACTAATAATAGTAAGAGAAACAATAACTAAAGCAAGGGAGTTCAAGATCTTCTCTGGATTGTAGTTCAGATCTCTCTCTCTATTCCTAAGCTCTTCTTCAAAGTATGGCTAGATGCTTCTCTCAAAAATTAGGTCTAAAAGGTCTCTAGAGAAGTCTGCTCAATCTAGTACAAAACCCTCTTAAAATAGCCTAACAAGCGACCAGGGACTTAAGGTGTAAATTATTAAAACTCTTTTGATGCAATTAGGGCTTCTAATCTTCATTTAATTGCTTTGGAGGACTTCCGTATCGATCGATATAGAATGTCTTCTATCGATCGATTTGGATAATCTTTCATCGGTCGATTGCTCTTAATGCGCATCGGTCGATGTCTTCAACACGTTTTGCTCATATCTTCAAAAAGTCTTCATTTTAACTCCAAAATGATCATTTTACACTAGTGAGTACCTGAGCCTGTAAAAGCTCTAAAAAGACACTAAAAATATCCTTTTGTTTCCAAAAAAATATATAAATCATGGTTAAAATCCATGATATATCAGAAACTTTAATGTTGTGTCAACCATTTCTGTTTTAGACGATCCATTCGAACTTCTACGAGAAAGCAAGTCTTTACATTTCTTTTATATCGTAAAGTTCCAACGTTGGAACGAAACGAAAAGGTTTCGATTGAGATTCGAGATAGAAACGTTTTGATTTGTTGAGCTTTTCCAAATCGCCCACTGGCGAGTCAGTGAGTACAGTCCCGATTCGTCGAGCTGACTTGTTTTCGTCGTAAATTATCAATGGAAACTCTGATTGAGACAAAACGAAAAGCAGTGCGATTATTGTTTGGAGTACGATCAGGCTTGGCCAACTTTCCATGGTGGCGGTTGGACGGTGCGGACTCTCGGGAAATGTCAGAACCTCGAAGGCGAGGAGAAAGGCTAATCAGCTCGCCAAGAAGGCGAGCTGGTTTATCACGACCAGTTCGCCAACTAGCAAGCTGGTTCGGACGGTCCAGCTCGCCAAGAGGCGAGATGGTTGAGCTCGGCCAGCTCGCCAACAGGCGAGCTGGATGGTAAGGACCCTCGGGGAAATTTAGTGCCTCGAGGGCGAGGTGAAAGGCCGATCAGCTCGCCAAGAGGCGAGCTGGTTTGGCACGGCCAGCTCGCCAACTGGCGAGCTGGTTGGAACGGTCCAGCTCGCCTGTTGGCGAGCTGGTTGAGCTCGGCCAGCTCGCCAAAGGCGAGCTGGATGGTAAGGACCCTCGGGGCAAAGTCAGTGCCTCGAGGGTGAGGTGAAAGGCCGATCAGCTCGCCAAGAGGTGAGCTGGTTTGGCACGGCAAGCTCGCCAACTGGCGAGCTGGTTTGAACGGTCCAGCTAGCGAGCTGGATGGTAAGGACCCTCGGGGAAAAGTCAGTGCCTCGAGGGCGAGGAGAAAGGCCGACCAGTTCACCGAGGTGGCGATCTGGACGGTACGGCCAACTCTACGAGTAGCCTAGGGTTTTTTTCGCGAGTAACCTAGGGTTTTTCCATGAGTAACCTAGGGTTTATTCCGCAAGTAACCTAGGATTTTTCTGCGGGTAACCTAGGGTTTATTCCGCGAGTTACCTAGGGTTTATTCCGCGGTTTTTGGGAAAGCAAGTTTTATTTTTCTGAAAAGTTCTTGGAAAACGTCTTTTGATCAACCCATACGTAATAAGAGTTGTCCAACTCAGAAATTATAGGGTTTGATAGATTTTAGCATTGCCCATAGTGATCAGAGAGATAAATCATGAGCTTGTTTTGTTGCTCCTCCGGGGCGAAAAGTCGCGATTCGGTTTGCGTAAGCGTTGGCTATAGAAGTAGTCGCTGCTGGAGTTGTTTTACCAGCGTTTTTGCGAGCTGCAACTTTGTCTTTCATATATCCAGACATTGTTTTGATCAAGCGTTTTGCGGTTATGAGTTAGAGTTATCCGACCCCCACCCCTCCTTCTAGCACCAAACTGTGGGAACCGAAATTCGCACTGTCGATTTCCGTAAATTAAGGAAACTTAGGAAAATCCTAATTTTCCAGAGGATCCGAATCTCTGCGAGAGCCACTGACAAGTAACCAAATAAATGCGAAAATATGAAAACATGATAAAACGAATGTATAAAGAAAGTAGGTCTTATTTCGAATTCGCGTAAGAGCGTTGCGATTATTACAAAGAGATTATAAAGGCTTTGGCCGCAGTGGCTGTCAGCGAGTTACCTAGTTCTAGCAACATAAAACCCTAAACCTAGTTGAGTCGCAGCTCGATTTCGGACTGAACCTTATGAAAGGCTGCCTACATACCCTTTTTCGAGGATTAAGCCGAACGTAGTTCAATTGATGGAGCTGGACACGAGATCAAACTGCCTGGGCGAGTTTGTCTAGTAATTGAGCGCAAGTCATAGAAACCAAACTTATCGAGAATAAAGCCTAAGTTTCTAAGTGCTGAGAGTTCTAAGTCTAGAAAAGTTGTAAAAGAGTTCTAAGATTAGAGCTCTAAAAATCGTCCCCTGTCCTTTTCCTCGACCTTCTGCTTATGAATTTAAACCGTCATCGTATCTTCGGGCTGGATCTTGTCTAATGTCGCGAGTGGGCTTTTATCGCGTTTTAGGACTTTCCGAGCCGTTTTGCGATTTAGCCGTTTTATGACTTTAGATGAGATCGTTTTCTGATACGATGCCGTTTTTAATAAACATCTCGAGTTAATCGTATAGTTTGGCAATGTTCGGTGTTTCGTTTAACCGTTTCCGTTTTATACGATTTACTCAAAGTTTTCCGAGAAAACAAGTCTTTAGCGGTTTTTTATAAAATTTCTCGAGTTAATCGTATAGTTTTGCAGTGTTCAGTGTTTCGTTTAACCGTTGCAGTTTTATACGAATTACTTGAGGTTTTACGAGAAAACACGTATTTTACGGTTTTTTATAAAAAAAAGCTTGAGTTAATCGTATAGTTTGGCAATGTTCGGTGTTTCGTTTAACCGTTGCCGTTTTATACGATTTACTCGAGGTTTTACGAGAAAACACGTCTTTTACGGTTTTTATCGTAAAACTCAAACGGTAAGGCGGATTGAGACGAAACGAGAGATGTTACGATCACGATTCAGAGTACGATCGATTCAAGGGGCGTGGATGGTTTAGTTCAGCTTGCCAACAAACGAGCTGGTCGGGCAAGGCCAGCTTGCCTGTTGGCGAGCTTGTCAAGCAGTTCCAGCTTGCCTGTTGGCGAGCTGGACGGTTGTTCGGTTTCGTTTAACCGTTGCCATTTATATGATTTACTCGAGGTTTTACGAGAAAACACGTCTTTTACGGTTTTTATCGTAAAAACGGTAAGGCGAATTGAGACGAAACGAGAGATGTTACAATCACGGTTCAGAGTACGATCGAGTCGAGGGGCGTAGACGGTTTAGTTCAGCTCGCCTGGTCGAGCAAGGCCAGCTCGCCTGTTGGAAAGCTGGACAAGGCTGTTCAGCTCGCCAATAGGCGAGCTGATCGAGCAAGGCCAGCTCGCCTGTTTGCGAGCTGGACAAGGTTATTCAGCTCTCTAACAGGAGAGCTGGAAAAGGTTGTTCAGCTTGCCAACAGGCGAGCTGGTCAGGAAAGGCCAGCTCGCATGTTGGCAAGCTGGAAAAGGTTGCTCAGCTCGCCAACAGGCGAGCTGGTCGGGCAAGGCTAGCTCGAATGTTGGCGAGCTGGACAAGGTTTTTCAGCTTGCCAACTAGCGAGCTGGTCGGGCAAGGCAAGCTCGCCCATTGGCATGCTGGACAAGGCTGTTCAGCTCAGGAAATGGCGAGCTGGACAATTGTTCGGTTTCGATCTTTTCTCATTTTCTTGTTTCTCGACCCGAGATCCTTTCAGAGAATATAAGGAGAAGTAATCGTAGACGTTTATTTCGAGGTTACGGTTTTTGACCCCAACAAACAAGGAGGTATTTTTTTATTATTTCATACTTTGGTACGAGTTTTCCATAACTTAATATATCTCCGTAGAAAGTCTATAGTTTCTTGTACGTTTTTCTGGGACTTTTAGCCATTTATTCCGTCGTGACTGATTTTGACCCCAACAAGGGAAAGATCCACACGTAAAAGCAGTGATAGTGCCAAACTCTTGGAGGCCGAATCTGATGGGATCGCTACCGAAAACGGACCAGAGTGTGTGACAGTCTTCGCAAACTAGCTATCCAGAGAGTAAGGAGTGTATTAACTGACACGAAACTGGGCATTGACTCACTGGGAAGGCAAATAACTTTCCAAAGCAGGAGTCTTTAATGTACTGGAGCTCGTCTCTACCACGTAACACATATCTGATGAAACTTAAATGGTCTGGCTTGGAGTATATGTTGAGGCGTCCCTTTGGGAACCTGTCGGTGGCGAAGAGCCTTGGTGGGAGACAATTAGTTAAAGATTAATTTTCTCTGGTTTGAGGGCTTTTGGCTTTACTGAAATCCAATTAGGTCAGATGTCTGGTTCATGGTTACATTTGGTCAAAATTTCAGACAATGCAGTTTAGTTCAACCAAAAAGAAAACTATACTTACCATTGAAATGATGTTCTGAAACACAACCTCTGTATATATCTTTGATAAGCCACTTCTTATTACTTTAGGCATGTTCGTTTTGTTGCCGTAGAGTCTGCGGCAAAAAAATTTATTTGTTTGATTGGCGCAGTATTTGTGTCTGGACGCTGCGGCTAAACGCAGCGTCTTGCGTTTATAAATTTAGACACCAGTTTTATCAGCGTTTGACGTAGAAAACTGCGTTCAGAAACATCTTTCTCAGACGCAGCTTCCATCATTATTTACTAAAAAGACTAACCCTAATATCAATTGACGCAGCTTCATCTTTCTCAGACGCAGCTTCCAGCTCTCGTCTCTCGTGTCTCCATTGACACAGCTTGAGCTCAGACGAACACCATAGACGCATCTTTAGCTCCGATATCTCCAAGCTCTCTCTCTCTCGATCTACCTATCTTCGAGCTCTCTCTCTCTCTCTCTCGATCTCCGAAAATCTCAAGCTCTCTCTGTATCTCAGACATCTCAAGCTCTCTCTATCTCTGTTTGATGGGTTTCTCTATTTTGTAATGTTTGCATTAAGAGTTGAGAGTTAAAGTTTGATTTTGATGGGTTTGGTTTCGATTCTGGAACTTCTAGACTAAGCACTGCCTTTGACGAAACGTATAGCTCCTAGGATCATAGTTTCGGCTTTGATTGCAGCTTTTTCTGATGGAGATCCTGGGTTGGTTGAGCGTCTCGTAGGAGCTAACGTTCATCTCATCTCCAAGGAAGAGTATTCCTCCATTGGGAGTGAGGTTTACTTAGTCCCTTGCATTCTCAATTGCTGGTATCTCATTGGGGTCTTGGTTGGGATATCTAAAAGCCAAGGTACAGTATCTCCTCGAGTTTTACATGACAGTTCAGATTTTTTGTGGGTTTTTTCAATATATTGGATGGCCTTGTGTTTTCTTTGTTGTTGGCAACTGGTGTGGGAAAGAGAAGCGTGAATTGATTATGGGTGTTTGGAACTCTCATACATCTGTTGGGATTTGGTTCTGTCTTTTTTGCAGCAGGTCAGTTTTTGTTCTTGTATAGGAATCTAGAGTCAAATGCGTTTTCTGGAACCATTTCTCAGGAGCTTAAGATTATAGAGAACGTAATGGTGAAATAGATAGTGAGGATAATGTGATTGATGAGTTTGATGTTGTTAATGAGGAGGATAATCTGTTGTCGGGTGCCTTTGGGAAGAAGATGAAGCAAGAAAAGGTTGGCATACCCTTGTAGTTTTTTTTTTTTGCTCAACTTCAACTTATTATTATCCAAAAGGGTTCAAACCTACGTAAGTGTCTCCTCTCAATGTAGGCATATCCACCTCTAATACAGATTTTAACCAACTTGGATTCAAAGAATACAACTTAGGGACATGATTCAAAAAAGAAAAAGCCTCCTTCGCTATTCTATCAGCCGCTTTGTTACCTTCTCTTGAGTAATAATCCACTCTATAGCTCGGGTTCGTTGAAATGGAATGAGAAATCTCTTGAATGATTGGTTGAAGTTTTGGCCATATGTCTTCAGTACCTGCAATCATTCTCGCGAACACCATAGAGTCTGTCTCAAAACTGACTTGGCTGTACCCAAATCTAAGCATTTGTTGTATTCCCCATTTGAGGGCTGTAGCTTCAGTCTCGATTGGTGAGCTCATTCCCTGAACCCCTTGAGCTCCCGCCCACAGTAACTTCCCGTCATGGTTCCGTAACAGCCAACCAATGCCTTGGGTTGTTGACCTAACGTTCCATGCTCCATCTGTGTTGCATTTAAGCCATCCTTGTGCTGGTGGCTTCCATTTTTTCACTTGTGGGGCTTTTCTTGTGGGCATTTTGACCTCTGTATTTTCTACCTCCTTTCTTCCATTCCAAGCTCGCATGTCCTCTGTGGCTTTGGCAATTGTATCTGAGGCTGAGTGATCAATCCCTTGGAACACAAAGACGTTTCTGTTTTTCCACAGACGCCACAGCAACCATGGGATCAGATCTGCGTGTACTTCTTCTTGTGGGTATTGTTCCTGCAGGCTTAGCACACGACACACATTTGCAAATAAAGAATCGGACATAACACCATCTGGAGGAGCATGAATTGGAGAAGAAGCCCAGATAAGTCGAGCATAGGGACATTGAAACATAATGTGGTTGGCTGATTCATTTTCCATGGAGCATCGCATGCATCTGCCATCTTTGGTGATATGACGATTTCGCAAGGATTCTGCAGTTGGCAATGCGTTGCTGATGTAACTCCACATAAAGTGCGGATCTTTGGACTTGTATTATGCTTCCATATCTTCTGGTACAGACCATCAAGGCTTGGTTGATCTGCTATTTTCCCTCGCTTCTCCATTTCAATGACGTTCTTTAGAACCCAATAGCCAGATTTTACAGTGTAGTGGCTTGTCTTTGTGTATTCCCAACTGTAGGTGTCTGATCCTCTTTCTCCTTGGGGCTTTGTTAGAGCGATTTGGCGTTGTATGTCCTGAGGGAAAATTTTGGTGAGTAGCTCTTGGTTCCATTCCTGCCCTGAACTAATCATCAGGTCCCTTACTGTCGTGGCTGGTGTTATGAGATGTCGGTATTGCTCTGGGAGTAGCTTTGTAGAGTTTACAGAGATCGCCGGTTTGCTTCCTAACCAGTTATCCTGCCATATATTTGTGTTGCTGCCATTCCTAATTACCATCTTGGCTCCTTGTTTGATCAGTTGTTGCGCTGTGTGCATACTTCTCCAAGCATAAGACGGTCGGGATCCTATCGAGGCATTTAAGGGATTTGAAGCACAGTAGTATCTACTTTTGAAAACTCTGGCCAAGAGTGAATCAGGATGAGTGGTCATGCGCCAAAGTTGCTTTCCAAGTAGAGCAATGTTAAACGCCTCTAAGTATTTGAAGCCAAGGTAGCCCTTGTCTTTTGGTGAGCACAACGATTACCAGCTTTTCCAATGCATACCACGAGATTCTTTGTTGCTTCGCCACCAGAAATCTGCCATTGTGGACACGATCTTCTTGCAGATTATTTTCGGTATGAGGAAACAGGACATGGTATAAGTTGGGAGGGCCAAAGCAACCGCTTAAAGGAGTACTTCCTTTCCTCCAGAAGATAGAAATCTGTTTTGCCAACCTCCAACTCTCTGCCCTAGTTTGTCCTTAAGGTAGCTTAGAATGGTAACTTTCGACCCTCCAAATGATTCAGGCAGACCCAAATAGATGCCACCTCCTTCTTCTTGTTCCATACCCATCCTCTGTTTTATCTATTCTCTTCTATCGACATGTATGTTTTTTCCGAAGTAAATGCTGGACTTTTGGTAGTTGATGCGTTTTCTGGAAGTGAGGCTATATTCATTAAGGATTCCGATCAGTTTACTCAGCTCTTCATCTGATTGCTTGCAATAAAATAGGCTATCATCCGCTTACAAGAGATGGGATATGGCTGGAGCTCCTCGTGCTACTTTTAGACCCGAGATTTCGCCTTGTCTCTCAGCTTTGAGCAGCTTCTGGACTAGCATTTCTGTGCATGTCACAAAGAGGTAAGGAGAGAGAGGATCCCCTTGCCTAATCCCTCTTGCTGGTTTGATATCTCCATATGGGTTTCCATTGATGAGTACTTGATATTGCACAGTTGTGATACACTCCATGACGAGATTGCACCATTTTTCCGAGAAGCCTAGAGACTGCATCGCTGTCTTTAGGAATGACCATTTGACTCGATCGAAAGCTTTGGATAGATCAGTTTTCACTGCAACATATTCTCTTGAGCAGCTATTGTTGGAGTTCAGAGCGTGTAGTAATTCATGAGCCACAAGTATGTTGTCTGAGATGAGCCTATCTTCCACAAAAGCGGCTTGTGTTTCTGTTATAATCCAGGGCAAAATCATCTTTAAACGTTTGCTAAGAAGTTTGGATACAATTTTGTAGGCAACATTACAAAGGCTTATAGGACGAAAATCAACAAGCTGCTTGGCTTCTAGCTTCTTGGGGATGAGGCAAATATTGGTTTTGTTGATTCCTTCCTCTAGCTTCCCCATAGTCAAAAAGTTGTTGACCATGGTTATGATGTCATCTCCCATGGTGTCCCAAAACTGCTGGAAGAAGAAGCCATTCATCCCATCAGGCCCGGGGCACTTGTTTGGACTGATATCAAAAACCGCAGCTCTGAATTCTTCTCTAGTTATTGGAGCCAGCAACATTTGGTTCTTATCTTCTGTGATTACCGCTGGTATCTCATTCCAGCTTTCCAAGTTGAGGCCAATATCTTCCGAGAAGTAAAGAACTTTGAAGTGTTCATCGGCTATCTTCCCTAGATCCTTTTCCTCAAACCATTCTCTTTCTTCTCCATCTATGAGGCTTATAATTCGGTTTTGAGCTCTACGATTCTTTGTGACCGCGTGAAAGAATTTGGTGTTGTGATCTCCGGATCGAAGCCAGTGTAGCCTACTCTTCTATTTCCAAAAGATCTCCTCATTGTAGTATTCTTCATTAAGAGATTCCCTCAGGTTACTCAGCTCTTCTCTGTTTTCGAAGTAGTTCCGGGTTGCTTCATCAATCTTGGAATGCAGTTCTCGGATTCTGAGAGCTGAGTTTGGTAGTGCACTTCTCTTCCATGACGATATATTTTTTCTGCAGTGAGCTATCTTTTCGAGAAGGCCTCCTTGCCCTGAGCTCTGATTTTTCCAAGACTGAGTGACTATGGTTGAGAAGCCTTCGCGCCTTATCCATCTTTGATCGTACTTGAAACTTGTGCGCTTCTTCCATAACTGGTCCACAAGTGTGGTCAGAACTGGACTGTGGTCTGAGCTTACCTTGTGGAGGTAAGTTGTTAGGGCTTGTGGGAACATGTCTGACCAGGCTTGATTGGCAATCGTCCTATCGAGCCGGCATTGCACCGTCATGTTGTTTCTTGTGCTTGCCCATGAGAATTGATAGCCGGTGTGTTTGATGTTCCACATACCACAAGCACTTAGCTTCTGTCGAAAGTCTTTGCCTTCTTCCTCACTTCTTTCAGCTCCTCCTTTTTTCTCAGAGGGATCAATCATTTCATTGAAGTCTTCCGTCACAGCCCACACTTCAGTTCTGTTGATACCTATTCTGGTGATTCTTTCCCAGACATCGCTTCTTATGCCTTTGATTGGTTCTCCATAAACACATGTGAGAAAGAAGCTCATGTTCTGCTAAATAACCTTCAGATGAAATAACATGTTGTTTGCTTGCAGTACTTCAACTTTACATGTCTCTTTCCACATCACTGGAAGGCCACCTCCTTTTCCAATGGGTTCAACCGTTCTGAGAAAATGGTAACCCAAATCTGTTGCTAAACATTCGATATAAATCCTTTTTTTTGTCTCACTGAGGAATAAAATCTCGGGAGGATGCTGACCAAGCATTCCCTTTAGATGTCTAACTGTAGGGGTATATCCCACCCCCTCACAGTTCCAGCTGAGTATTCTCATATTGAGTTTGAAGGATTGGAACTGTCCATCAACCCTTCTTCCAAGATTTTTCCGCTGGCCAATACTATCCTACGGACAGAATGGGATTGGCAAGAAGCTGCTACAAAATCATAATGAAAATGAGGTAACCGAAGATACTTGAGAAGCCACTGAGATTTTGCCGCTGGCCAATACTATCCTACGGACAGAAGATACTTGAGAAGCCACTGGGACTTAATGAGGTAACCGAGAAGCTCGTGTGCTCACTGGGAAGCCATCGGGGCTTAATGAGAGTCAAGAGTGTTTCTATTGGAGGTGTGAGAATCCACAAGGGCCTACTGGAAGCCTTCAACTCGCAGATCTGGGTTTTAATCGGATGGTAATTTTCAGTAATAATTGTGAAAAGGAAGCTATGTTGGCTTAATGGGTGCAGCTTGACCTTCTTCTTGTCTAGCTGAGTGAGATCTGGGGTTTACAGCTTCAGATCGAAGGAGATGAAGCAGATCTGGAATTTTCGAGAGGAACCCTAGCCGTCGCCATTTCTTCTAGTTTTTGTTTCATGTCCATGTGTCAGCTTAGAATTAACATGGGGCACACCCTTAGTTTGGAAATGCTTTTGTAAACTAGAAGAAATTAATGTGGCTAAAAATACATAAAGAAATAGATGTATACAACTATAAGGGTTAAAACAATACAAACACCTCGTAGCTTTCGAAAAAAAACATTGCTAATGCTACTTACTGTTGTTTTGTTATACCCTTTGCCAATGAGGATCACAATCTCGACAACCACCTTCACCTTATACAATTACACAAATAAGAAACTGGTGATAAAAATGGTGAAAAAAATGGTGTTATATTGTTTTTAATTCAAATTATCATTTATGATAAAAATGGTGTTAAATTTGTATATTTGACTAAAAAATTATTATCAATTAAATATAATATTTTGATGATGTAAATATATTTAAACTACATTTTATTTATTCAAAATACAATTTTACAAATTAAATCTACATTTTATTTATTTAAAAATACAATTTCAGAAATTCATAAAATTAAAATAAAAACTAAATGAAAATAGCCGCAGTGTTTGCTAACCAAACAGAACTAAATCTACTTCATGCGTCTGCGTCAGCGTTAATGTCCAGCGTCATAAAAAACGAACAACAAACTGCGGATGTGGCTGCGTCTGCAAAACGAACAACAACCAAATAAACAGACACAACTGCAGACGCATACTCAGACGCAGCCGCAGAAAGCTGCGGCTGCCAAACGAACAGCACTATAGAGGTTGTGTGGATGGGTGAAGAGATGTGGACGGGTGATGTGTGTACGAAAAATGTGTGTATGGGTGAGGTGTGGCTAGGTGAGGAGTGTACTGGTAAATCGTGAGATGGTTGGTCGTCTACTGATGTAATGGTATCTCTAGAGTGATTACAAGTGGTGTGTTTGGGGGGTGAAGTTGAGGAAGTTGAGCCGTATTATTGTGCACCATATTGGCTGACAATATGGTAGGGGTCATATTCATCCATAGGCATCGAGGCCTAGAAGAAGTAATGGAACATTACAGGAATCATTAAAACATCAGCACGGTAGGATAAATGGAAAACTTACAGTTTGGTCAGATAAATCCTGTGAGAAGTTTGGGTTAGAGGTTTGGTCTGACATCCCTTGTCTAAAGCTTGATGTAGAGGTTCAGTCTGACTGCCTATATGTGATTAGTAGCCTTTATTTGCCCGATCAAGTAGAGAGTGGAAGGAAGAGCGCTCCATTAATTGTAGTAGGAGCTTTCCTGCGTTTGATCAATAACCGCAACTGCTTTGACTCTCTTTCAAGGTTCGAGAGCCTGGCTAACATTTCCGACAGTATTTTCAGTACTTCATCTTTTGAGTTGCCGGTGATACCAACGGGAGGAAAATAGTTACTGATTCTTCTCTACTTACGGGACGATGAAACATTCCTTAAAGACTTTCTTGGTTTCAGGGCTTTGATTGAAGACTCTCTTAGTTTATGAGCTTTGCTTGAACCTGTTTTAGGCTTAAGAGATCTTTGCTGAAGGGTAGGTTGAACCACAACGGTTGAGAGGGTGCTGATGTGCTCAGAAGTGTCTCCACCAGGCCAAATGTGCTTATGGAACACATGATGATCAGATATAAGGTGCTCCATGTATAACACCCTTTCATCGTCACAGAGATCAGGCCAAACTCCATATCCAGGTTGTGGTTTACCCTCTATTGGTATCAACGATGTAACAGAAAGCTGAAATAGGACCATGGTAGAAATTAGGAATTAAAACTTCATTTAGAATGCAATGTTTGTCACTAAAAAGGCATGATAGAATATGAATTCTTACATTTGGATTAGCTTCCACGCGTAGTATATCAGTGTGGGTAGGTGCTAGGAAGGCAGGAAAATAATCATCGTCAATATTCATGATTGAAAAAGGCCCAACATGAAGTGGAATCGTTGACTGCAGTTTGGGAATTGTCTGATAAGCGAGAAGTTGTAGTGCAAGGGGGAATCCCTTTAGTGTGAAAGTTTCCTGCTTTAGCAGATGAATAAGTGTTGCGACTGGGTCTTCACATTTTACAGGGACAAACTACAGAGGTTTCATGCAAGAAATAGTCTACAAAAATGACTCTCTACGCTAAGGGTGTAAGCAGAAGGCATCAACGTCTTGGACCATTTTTACATACTTGAGAGTTGGCCATGGACTTTGTTGATGAGCGCTGAGGACACCATCAACAATAATTATCAAAGCAAGACGAAGCTTCTTTCAACCTGACATGTTTTGGTAAGTCTCTAGCATGTCACGTAAATCGGAAATGGTGGTGAATTTCTTCTTCCCAATCAGCTTGATCCAATCTGGATCTTTATGTGCTTTATTCGGGTCCTCCCAATCAGTGTTATATCCTACAGGAAAAGATCCACACGTCAAACCAGTGATAGTGCCAAACTCTTGGAGGCCGAACCTGATGGGATCGCTACCAAAAACGGAGCAGAGTGTGTGACGGTCTTCACAAACTAGTTGTCTAGAGAGTAAGGAGTGTATTAACTGACACGAAACTGGGCATTGACTAGCTGGAAAGTCAAATAACTTTCCAAAGCAGGAGTCTTTAATATACTGGAGCTCGTCTGCATGACGTAACACATGTCTGATGAAAGCTATAAGGTCTGGCTTGGAGTATATATTCAGGCGTCCCTTTGGGAACCTGTCGGTGGCGAAGAGCCTCGGTGGGAGACGACGGTCCGGTCGCTTGTTTCTTAACAAATCATGAAAAATGCGCAAATCAAAGTCTTGTGGTACAATATCAACTAGTTTTATCAACGCATAAACAAAAACGAAGTGAAATCAAAGTCATGGAAAAACAATAAAATAACTTCTGGATCTGAAGAACACTATCGAGATCGAAAGAAGTAAATGGCTGAATCGAAAACAAGCTTTAGAAAAACAAAACATGTATAGAGCGATTCAATCGAAACCAAAACTCCAGACTCAAAATCCAAAACCCAGAAACGAAAAAAATACAATAGGAAAATGAAGAACAAAAAAATTGAAGAAACAAACCTCCCATCGCTTGAAGACGAAGAAGGGGAGACGTGTTTCGGTGAGCTTCGTTCCGGAGAGGGTGAGGGGTGCGATTCGTTTCGATGAAAGCTTTACTACAACGGCGGTAGATAGTTGGGTAAGGAGTGAGAATAGAAACTAGGGCTACGACATAGAGAAAAGAAGAGTTGGTTTGATAGAGAATGACCGGTTTAGAGTGTTGGTTTGGTTTTCTACTCTCTCTTCAGACTGAAGATATTACCGACTTTCAATAACCACAAAGATTATCACATGTAGAATGTGGCTTGGGATGTAATTCCAAAGTCAAATTATGTCTGGGGAAGTAAAACAATTGTGATATAACTTCAGGTTCTCGGGTCAGAGAGGTATCAGGCGCCTATCGTATGCGTAGGGTATCAGATGTAGGTATAGGAAGATTGCATGCGATTATCGAAATGGTAACAGTTACAATACCATACGCCTAATTATACTCTTTACCTTGTATGTACGGTGCAAAATGCCAAATATAAGTATAATTTATATGTACAATTAGTTAAATATTAATTTTCTCTAGTTCGAGGGTTTTTGGCTTTACTGAAATCCAATTAGGTCAGATGTCTGATTCATGGTCACATTTGGTCGAAATTTCAGCCATGCAGTTTAGTTCAACCAAAAAGAAAACTATACTTACCATTGAAAAATGGAAATGTCTTCTAATCAAGTTTCTAAGGATGATAGTCAATCTAAAAAATAGAATAAAAGAATTCTAAAGAACAAATATACATTTTTTTTAACAACTGACAGTTATAAAACAAATTTCTGTTTTGAAATAAATGAAACTAAATAAATTATATTAATAGAATAATTAAACTTATATAACTGTAAAAAAAGCACATTTCATATTTGAGTTTGGCAAGAAAAAAAACGTTTTATATTTTATTAAACAAAAGAATAAAAACAACATATATAAATATTAAAATTTGTCTTAGATGGTACATTTCCTCATTTTACATTAATACGTCATCGCTTCTATTAATAAGTTTGAATTATATTGGAGACTGAACAAAAATCTCGAATACAACAACACTCTTTAATTCGTCAACACTAGGAAACCGAAGAGTCTTCCCAAATTAAGTCGGAATCCTTCTTAAATTTGCAAGAGTGAGTACTTGACTTCTTGTACACAAAACCGTAAAGCTTCACCACTCATAGAATCCAAACGCCAATCACACTACAATGGCAAATAACCTCAAGCACCCATCCCCATCTTCAAGCGCCGGTGAGAAAGAAATGGAGTATCTGCATACCATCTTTTCTTCAGAAGAAGATGAACCGGAAGATCCTCCACCGAGATCTGCTTCCACGAAGGATGTTTGTGGTTTCAGCGAGTCTCAGATGTCAGGGAGGAAGCGTCTCTCAACCAACGTGAGTTCCAAGCGTGCCAAGAAAATTTATACACAAGGTGGAAAGATGGGAACTAAAACACCATCTCATAGGAGACTGTTTAGTGAGAAAGATGAGATTGTTTTGTTAGAAGGTATAATTGATTTTAAAGGGAAGAATCCATTAGAAGCTAAGCGCAGTTTCTACCAATCCATTAAGGGTTCTCTTAGTCTTAGCTTTGATGTTACGTTAAAACAGTTGGAGGACAAGATTCGTTATATGAAAAAACTATATACAGCCAAAGCGAAGAGCGGTGAACAAGCTTCTGTTTTGAATCCTCATCAACAAAAGTGTTTTCAGTTATCAAAGGCTATTTGGGGAGCTGAAGGGGTAGCTTCTGATTCTCCCATTATTTCCAACAGCAAATCAAAGGAGAGTGAGAGGAGAACGACGGAGAAGATTGACTTGGTCACTTCACCTAAGGGTAAGAATGTTCAAGAAGTTAGGAGAAGAAGAGATATGGAGAAGTCACCATCTGTTGTGACAGAAACTGATTGTGATGAAAGTTCTTTTTTTCTAGGGATGGATTTTTTAAAAGAAAAATGGACCAAGGTGCCGACTGAGACTAAGAAGAAAACCCAAGAGAAGATGAAGAAGTTGCTTGCCGACGAACTTGAATGTCAAAAATTTGAAGAGATGTTGAAAGCTATGAAAGATAAATGTGCTCAAGAAAAGGTAGAGCTGTTGAATGAGGTTACCTCATTGATCATGGCAGCAGATTAGATCCAAATGATAGTTTACTGGGTTCTCTTTTTAGATGCAATGGCTCTATCATCTTCTATATATGTTTATGGGTTATATGTAGATTCAGTGCCTTAATTTTAAGTGTTGTTTTAAAACCGAAGATTTTATATTTCTAGTGCTTTTGTGAGTGTTTGTTTAGCTTATGATTCTCCATTTTGGATTGTTGCCTATGTATGAAAACAACATGAAAGTAACATATCTTTGCATTACAAACAAAACAAGATGTCGTTTGGAGAGCTTTTTGATCGATGGTTACACCAAATGAGTAAATACTATAAAGGTGTGTTTCAGTTTATGCAAGTTTTATTCACTAGTTAGCCTCCTCCTTGACATTCCCATCCCAATCTGACATTGAAACTGAACTTTGTATAACTGACATATCTTTGTAAAAGTTCCGTAACTTTACAAAAGAAAAGTTCATTGTCGTGCCTATCTCACTATATTTGTGGGTCACAAGTGATGCAGATAAATATTTGGAATATTTTCAAATATCTTATAATTTATTTTAATAATTATTTAGATAACTGTCTTTATTATTTTAGGGTTTTCTAGGGTTTTATGTTTTTCTTATATATAGCCGTTTAGGCTTGAAAGTTGTATGCAGTTTATGATTTGATTAATAAAATTGAGAGTTCTCTCTCTTTGTTCCTTGTTTTCGATAGATCATTAGTGATCTCAACGAATTTAAGAAGACATTGATCTTAGGCATTCTTAGACTAAATAAGATCTTTATGATTATCATAGTTTTCCGGGTATTCTCAGAATCAACAGATCACTATTCCTATCCATAAAAGCTTCCGCGACATCAGTTGGTATCAGAGCTGACGTTTTGGTTTCTTAATCAAAACTCGATTCTGGAATCATGGAGAATTTGTTTGTGGAGAGTGAAGAAACCGTTTATATAGAGATTACTGGAGATCCAGTTTACGATATTTATGATGATGATTACGAACACTTCATCATATATAAAGTATCGCAAGACATCACCGTGCATCATGACGTCCAGCAATCCAACTCAACCAATCCCATAAAAGGTAGTGTGCTTGTGATACGTATGGCATATTGTGCTCTAATACAATCACATCACGTGATGTCGTATGGCAACAAAGCAAATATCCAAGAGGTTACGTGTATTGTTGGTGACTTGTTTGTGAAGACAACAAGATGATTAAATACATGGACAAAAATAATTTGTTCTGTATTTTGTTTTTGTTGATGCAGATAAATATTTGGAATATTTCCAAATATGTTATAATTTATTTTAATAATTATTTAGATAATTGTCTTTATTATTTTAGGATTTTCTAGGGTTTTATGTTTTTCTTATATATAGTCGTTTAGGCTTGAAAGTTGTATGCAGTTTATGATTTGATTAATAAAATTGAGAGTTCTCTCTTTGTTCCTTGTTTTCGGTAAATCATTGGGGATCAACGAATTTAAGAAGACATTGATCTTAGGCATTCTTAGACTAAATAAGATCTTTGTGATTATCATAGTTTTCCCAGTATTCTCAGAATCAACGGATCACTATTCCTATCCATAAAAGCTTCCGCTACATCAGTTGGTATCAGAGCTGCGTTCCTTTGGTTTCTCAATCAAAGACGATTCTGGATGTCATAGTGAATATTAGCATCTATCCTATCCTGGACGAAAGTCCTTTTGTTGAGAGAGAAGAGAACCATGAGATCTATCGAGAGATATATGGTGATCCAATCTATGATATATATGAAGACGATGTCCATCCTATTGACTTTGTTTTCAAAGAGGGTTCCTATGAAAATTCACGTGCAAAGTTAGGGCGAAATCATATTGATGAAGATTTGATGCGTGCAAATTTTGTGCAAAAACGAATTTTTTAAGATTCAAGATATAATCAGATCCGTGCAAAAATCGTGCAGTGTCAAGTTTTTGGAAAATTTCTGGAGATTCTGAGATGTGCGAAATTCGTGCAGATTTCTGATATTCTTATGCCAAGAACGATATTGAAGATTCGAGGAAGAGTTTTTCTTGGAAAACATTTTGGATCCAAAGATTACGATCAAGATTCGAGGACGAATCTTCTCCAACCCGGAGAGAATGATGTAGATAAATATTTGGGATATTTCCAAATATTTATTATTTATTTTATTAGTTATTTTAGATAATTATCTTTATTGTTTTAGGGTTTTATGGTTTTCATATATATATGCTTCTTATGCCTAGAGTTGTATTCAGTTGATTGATAATTAATAAAATGAGTTTTCCTAAAGAGGTTTCTATAAACCACTGAGAAGAGTATTCTCAAACCCTAAGAGCTTTTAATTAAGCACTGTGAAGAGTATTCACAAACCCTAGTTTCCAGGTATTCTTAGAATCAACGGATCTAGTTCTATCCCTAGAAGCTTCCGCTACATCAACAAGCAAGAAAAGATATAGCCAAAGAGCTCGATAATGGGAGAGTTTTTAACCTGGCTTAGACATATCATTACTGCTCTTTTACCATAAAAGTATGATGTTCTGAATCACAACCTCTGTATGTATCTGTGCTAAGCCGCTTCTTATTACCTTCTCTTGTGATTAGTAAAGCATCTACCTTGTGAAGGAGCTGTTGGTTGATGGCGAGGCGACTGTTGAGTTGTGAATACGTTGCGCCTTGAGTACCTCCGGGTAGATCCTCTTGGTCGACGGAGGTTGCGATGATATCGTCTGCTCGAACGCTGCAATGTAGGCAGTAGAAAAAGTTATCTTCTTCAAAGGCTCGCATCCCCTGACTGCCTCCATGAATGAATTAGAAGTAAGTTGAAAACTCTAATAAATGAGAGGTGTATGGTGAAGGAGAAGATGAAGAAAGGCGTTAAAACTTGGGCTAGTAGTGTCTCCACAGTAAACTAGCTACAAATTACAAAAGACTCTGTGTATTTATTAGTTTTTAAAAATATAAATTTGTATTTAAATACAATATACTAGGTGTTTTCTGAGCAGTGCGGATGTAATAATTTTTAAAACATTTATAAATGAATATATTATCATTTTAACCACAAACAAGCTATTATTTATATGTTTAATATATTTAATAATAAAACAAAAAAAATAAATTCTTTATATATACAACAATTTCATCTGATAATTAAAACTTGTTATTACGTGAAATAAATATGAAATACTCATGCGGTTGAAATATTTAGATTTCAGTATAATAAAATTATCTCTTATATATGTAAAATAAACATGAAAACACTCCTATATGCATAAAAGTATGTAAATATATATATATATATATATATATATATATATATATATATATATATTTAAAAAATAAAAAAAATCTGATGTAAAGTAATCTTTTAAATAACATAATATTATGAAATTCATTTTTAATTTATGATTGATTATATATTAACAAATTTACTTATTAATTAAGGTCAATAAAGACTTTATAGAACAATATAAGATATTTTTAGATGATTATAATTATTAAAACAGAAATTCGTTTTTAACTTATGGTTAATTATATATTTAAAATAATTATTCTTTAAAGGTATTAAATATTTTACCCACTCTAATTTTTAACGTGAGAGCTTAGAGGCAAAAATTTACTTCTCAAATAATAGTATAGGCTGTACATAGCTAAAATAGAAAATATATTAGAATAAATAATAAAATATTAAATTGGATACAAAATTTGAAATAATTTTTAATTTAACGGATTTTTATTTTGACATAAAATATATAAAACAAATATTAAAAATAATTAAAATTATCTGATAAATATTAACTTTTAAATTAAAATTATTTGTTTCTACACGAACGAAATGTCTTTGACTACAAATCTTAACAAATTTAATATGTTAAAAATTACATTAATTATATGAATCACATTATAACGTCAATAAACGACTTATAAGTGTTTTGTTGTTAACACATGCTAATGTTTTTTTTTTCTTTTTGAGACAAACACATGCTAATGTTTTGACATGTTCTTACATATTATCAGTTGTATATCTTGTATATCACATATTCGTGTTCTATCCTTTTGGATGTGTGTTATGGTCTATTTTCCTGAGTTGGGTTGACATATACCTCATCCGATGTTAACGAATTTCAAGTTTGATAAAATTTTGTGGATATTAGAATTATGTTGCTAATGTTAGTAACATAACATATTAGATCATGGATATTGTCACATGATTTATATAGTTGAATATATTACTTCTATTTAGATGTGTGATTATATGATTGCATTTGTTCACCTATGTTTTTTCCTATTTAATAACATTATAATTTATTATCTTGTTAGATAGAAAAAATGATTGTCACTTACAAGCAAGTTCGTTAATTGTCTATCCATATGAACTATTTGGATGGAGAAGAAATTTGATGTTTGTTCTCTGTTAAAATGAGCATAATCCAAATGATTGATTCATAGTTTCAGAATTTTGAATTTAAAAGAGATTCATCTAGATGACTCATATGGATGAATCTAATTGATATATTTTTGGAGGGAGATCAACCCTGTCTAAAATAACAAATGATAAATTTACCAGGAATTAAATAAAACAATTATATTCAAGTTTTATACAAAAAATAATCATAATAGAAATCATATTTTTCACCCAAAATTGCAAAATTACATTTTTACGCCAAAACTGCACTATTACATTTTTTACGCCAAAACCAAAAAATCACATTTTCTCAAAAAATCTGAATATTATATTTTCTATTAAAACCTTCAAACTACGTTTTCCTTCCATAACGTCAAATCATTTTTCCCATCAAAACTGTAAAATGCATTTTTTTACTTAAACTACAAAATTTCATTTTTCCGCCACCACAAATTATATTTTATCACCAAATTCTCAAATAAATCATCTCCCCCATCAAAACCGTAAAGTTAAGATGTCCCACCAAAACTGTGAAATTAGATTTCTCACCAAATTGATAAAAATGCATTTTTCAGTAAAACACAAAATCACATTTTCCGCCTAAATCAAGGAATAAAAACTAATTTACATTATTTTAACTATATTTTTAATAAATAATAAAAACTAATATAGTGTAGCATAAGATTGAAAATATGATTAACTCATAATGGTATATAAATTATTTTTAGTAGATTCATCTAAATAAAAATATATATATGCAAACGAACACATGTTAATCGACGCATTATGTGATAGTAATCATATAGTACATATAATTAGTGATAGATGTGTGATCGTGTGATGTCATATAGTTTGAATTAGTTTTGTTACGATGGATAAATTATTGCTTGGATCATACGCTAAAAGAATTACCACTAGAATTTGAAAGAGTTTTGTGCGAAGATTGTTTATTTATCATAGATTTTTTTTCAGCCAAGACACCGAATTGTAACACGTATGCTTCATTTACCCATTTAAACACATAACATGGACCTAAAAATATCTCTACATCGATTGAATCTTCTTCCTCAATTCTCTTTTGTTTTTGATGTCAACACAATTTTTATGATCTACACTGACACTTCTTGGGTATTCCGTGATCAAAATTCATTGTGATTACAAATCTCTTTACACTACAAATCAACATAAATTTCAAACATCAACAACACAACTGAAAGCTGTTAGGGATTTTGAAATCAAAACCAATTGAGAATTAAAAAAAATAAGAACTGAAATCGAAAACGTAAGAACCAAAATAGCTATGCCAACCAGATTCTTTCCAAACACGTTTACCATCAATTATGCTTGCTTCCATGGTTGCAGCTTCATAACTCGTGCCCTGTTTGTCATATAAGTTCCACACGAAAGATGCTGATTACGAGTTCATGACACATGGAGATCAGACCAGTGGGGAAGACGGACTATGAACGGTTGAGAGTTCGTCGACTCCGAGGAGGCTTAGTGTATCATATCCATGGCCACTCAGGAGACATGATACCAATTAGGATTCTGGGAGTGGATCTGATATCAATACTAGGTACGACGAGTTGATTGAGGTTAGTGATTTTCTATCCTGTGAATTTTGGTTCCTATTGTTTGTGTTGTGTGTGTGCAAAGTACTTTCTGTTTTGATTTCTTAGAGTTAAAAAATATGAAAACTGATTCATTGTTTGGAATAACGTATTGGTCTTAACTGATACATGGTTTGTCTTCCTGTTATGTACAAGAAATTCAAGGCATACACTGAAATTCTCTAAACATTTGAAGATCAAGAGGATGTAAAAGAGGTTTTGACCTTCAAATGCTAGCAAGAAGGCGGATCAAAGGGAAGATTTTCAAATATACTCTGTAGACATTCCTTTTACATGTTCTTCTCTCCAATATTTGTGTTGCCAATGTTAACAACGGTGGCTTCCTTAAACCCACGTCTTTTTTGTTCTCCTCAACTAAGGAAATGTGTTTCACGTAGCATTTAAAGCACTTAATTTCTCTCAGGGTTATGGAGATGGGGAAGAAGCTTGCAGAGAAGATAAGGAGCAAAGGGCCTTACATTGTCCTGAGTGTATGTGTGTTGCTCTCACTATTAAAGCTTCTTACTTTTTTTGTTGCACATACAACTGTAAGACTAATGTATTGTTACTTTTTTACAATTGGGTATAATATGCTTACGTGATATAGTTCAAATAAGAATATACTAGGATAAGACTTGCGTCTTGCGCATGATGAATATATGTGATTAAAATATAAAATTTTAGTATTGAAAAATTTAAAATTTACATATGATTGTTTTTATATGTATTTGAAATTTTAGAATTTTGGAATTTTTATATAATTATCTATACGTAGGATCAGAAACAATTGTAATTAGAACTGTAGATCAAATCTTAGAATTTAATGGACCCGATTTAATATATCGTTTCACTTTTTAGTGTTCGAGTGATGGAAAATAAACTGAGAGTCATTTGGCTTGATTGGTAGAGTATTAGCAAGTTCCCCAATGTTTTTTTAAGAAGCAGTTGGTAAAATATTTACATTTAAAATATATAAAGTTTCAAAAATAATTTAATATAATTTATTTATTTGTCTAGTAATATTATAAAATTATATTTTTACAAATTATTATTTTTTAAATAATTTTATATAAAATTTTTATATTATTTTTTAAAAAAATATTATAAGTTTTTCAAATACAAATAATCAATTTAAAATTAATTATGATCATGATTTAACATAACCATAATGATTCAAAAAATTAAAGAATTTAAAAATTAACAAATTAAAAATTAACTCAGTTTTATATCATGAATTAACAATTTAAAAATTAATTATGGTTATGAGAAGTTTACGTTCACGTGTCAATCATATTTATCTCAATTTTTTCTCTTGTTGTGTTTTTTTTATATTTTGGTTATTACTCGATATAAATATTTATTTTGAAGTTTATTCTCATTTCGTTTGTTGTTTTAACCTGAAATTTAGAAAATACTTAAGATTTAAAATAATTAAAGAGATACATACTTAAGTTAAGATCTGAACTTTATGCACAATAAGTATTTTATATTTATTATTTATTTTATATTTTTCTGCATATTATAAAATAATAAAATAATAAATATTTATATTAAATAACTAAGAAATCAATTACTATTATGTAATAAATTAGCATATGCATATAAATTTAACTATCACTCTTGTTTACTCGCAATTAGGGTAAATATATCAAAATAATCAATCTTTTATATTAAATATGATATATAATTAAATTTGAATGATATAAACATAGTAATATAGCACAGTTTTAATATAAATATTTACTAAATGAGGTTTCTACTCATATGATTTTATGATTATTTGCATATTTGTGTAACAAAACTTTACACCAACGAATTTTTTTTAATGTGAGATGTTTAGTAGTTTCAATAATTTATAATCATTTTTTAAAAAATGACATATTTCAAAATTAAAATATTAACTTTTCAATATATGTTCAAGTCAAATATCAAAATATAAGTATGTATTTTCATACGATGTATAATTTAATTGAAACGATATGATATATAAACTAAAATTATTTCTTCATATGGTCTTATAATCATTATATTTTAATATAGAAAAAAAATTAAAACCGTGATCCTAAAAGTTTATGTGAGACTTTTAACAGTTTTAGTAATTTATACTCATTTTGAAAAATTCGAAATACAACATACACAAAAAAAATCTAGATTTTTATTATATTATTAATGTAATTGTGTAATTTATTTTAATAATAAATAAATAAACAAAATGAGAAAAAGTATACAGATTGTTATCAAATCTTTATTGTTTTAAATCATTAATTGTCATATATCTATTTTAATCACATTAGGTAATTTCGTATGTTTTATTTAAGGAAAGCATGCGAAACAATAAATATTTGATATATGTGACCAACTATAGCCTACGAAATATTATATTGCTAGATAGTGTAATTTTTAGACTATACATTATATCATATGCTCTAGAATCCTTGGAATTTGAAATAGAAGCCAAAGAGCTATGCCACATAAGATTGGGGTTAATTTTAATTCTTACAAACTTAAAGTTACAAATTTTTAAATGATTCTCAATTAATATAGGGATATGATGATTTGACCCAAAAATATATATATATATATATATATATATATGAATTACAAAATTTGATTGTTACTGATTTCATTATTGGTGTGTATATGTTATTTTGTCTTATTTATTTTCCCTGCAGCTAATTGTGGTTTTCAGAATTCATTTTCTACACCGAAGAAAAGAAGAAGCCAGTGACTGTTTAACATTTTGTTATCTTCTAAGCTCTTTAAATTTTTTTAAAACTGATGTTTTGATGATTATATGCCTCACCTTGTTTTTGTTTCTATAGATAAGTTGAATCACAGCACATTGAATGAAAAAAGTATTGTTGGTATTAACTGTTTTTAACAGAATGCATTGAAGTACCTAACTGCCTTTTTTCCAATGGTCTTACATACTTGTCTCCAGTGGGATGTCGATATACTACAGATTCCAACAACATGGCGACTTGAACTCTGTCGAATGAATTAGCTCTGGTGAAAAATCATTGAATAACACAACGATGGGAGAATTTTCGGTTGCTACCACTATAGATACAGTAGTTACTACTCAGGTTATGCTGCAAAATGATTAGTTTCATAAGTTTCACCTTCTACATTGATATATATATATATATATATATATATATATATATATATATATATATATGTATATGTAGAAAAAGAAGAGAAATAGGAAAAGCTTACAAGGATCAAGGATGTTAAGGGTATAAAGAGCACTGCAAGAAATGAACGGCAAGAGCAGCATTTTGAAGTATTAGGGGCTTGCATCCCGCGCAAGCGCGGCGTTTGTTTGCGTTGTGTTTGTTACAATTTTGCTCTCTATTTCGATCAAACTTCATTAAATGATCCATTTTTTGTAATGTTAATGTTTTGTTGTGTTTGCATGGTTATGTTTTTTTTTTCATGTCTTGAGTCTATCACTTAGAAGCTTGGTTCACCGCTTGCGCGAATTTGTTTTAAATTTCTGTTCTTTTTGCAGTTAACACTAACACAATGTTCATGTTTTGTTTCAGTCTATAAATCATTTTTGTTAGGCATATTTTTTTTTTTGATAAAGGTTTTATTTTTTTAGGCATGTTCATAAATTGCAAATTTACAATTCTTCCGCGAGATAGTAAATTGTAATGTAACGAATTAGACCGCATAATCTGGAAAAGGATATTACTGTTTATGTTCAATTACTCCTACAAATGATCTTTTCACAACCAAGAAAGTTGGAAATTTTTTAAAAATAAAAAACATCCGTAAACAGTTATTTTGAACTGTATCAAAACGATGAATCATATTCAAATGCAAGTTAAATCTACGGAATCATATTATTATTAATTACTCGCAGCCTAAAGGAAAAATCATCACTAAGAATCAACAACAAACTCTCTTTGTCGTTTTTGGAAACCTTTTCTTTACACAAACACACATGATTCAAAAGTAGTTTTGAGATGTAGATAAGAGCATGCAAACCCAGTAACAAATTGGTATCTATTGAAGCACAGTCCCCTGCAACAGAGTTATTAATCTAACCGCAGTATATATTACTGAAAATAGGAAACAGTATGCTAGATTAGAAAACTGCAAACCTGTGATTGCATAAGCAATGGCCATTAATTTTTTTTTTCAGATCTTCAACGCTGGTGTGATCTAACGCGTCTTCTTCATCAGTTATTTATTAGTTTCTTATCTGAGTTCCAACCAATAAGCTAAAAACAACAACAAATCAGTCATCTTGTAGTCTTAACAATCACAAGTTAACAAAACAGGGAGATCATTGATCCATAAAGACACAATTTTCTCATGTATAGCTGAGTGATCTTACCAACGCCATCGAGCGTAGAAGAGCACAAACCTCTCCAAAATTCTTTGTTCAAGAAAATTTTTTAAAAGTGAGCATCTTGAAACGTTAGTTACAATTTGGCAGATAGGAGACAAATAAATGAAAGTGCCATACTTCTGTTTTTTTTAACAAAAGCAAAAGCGCCATACTAAGATTTATATGTTTACATAAGCCTTTTCGAAAAGAAAAAAAAGGTTTATATGTTTATAGTAGAGATTGAGGTAATGGAAAAAAAGAAGCCAAGGAGAAACCTGGATCATGTGGTTTGTCGATGATTTGCATGTGCGCTTGCTTATAAATCAAGAGGAAGCGTAATCGGAAGTCACGATTCCAATGAACCGGCTCTGGAATTTCTTAGATTGAGTCAGATATTCTCTTGCGCCAATCCATTCGCGGTTCCGCCCTAATCGATGAAGAACATAGTTGAGAGAGGGGAAAAAGTATCGAATGAGAAAAGCCATTATTTTTAAGGTAGATGAACTTAGATCACAAAGCCTCAAATTTGAACGATTAGAGATACACCGTTTCCACAAGCGTGGGAGGAAGAAGACAAAGGATCATGGATTTGGTTGGCTAGCGTTTAGATTTTCTTAACTTTTAGTTTTTTTACGCTAGTTAAATAATGGAGGGTATTAGGGTAACCCATTCATTGAAAGTGAAGTTAACAATCGTTAAAAAAAAAGTGAAGTTAGCAAACCCTAATCTTACCGGGCCTTAATCTAAAAAAAGCCCATATCAAACCCCAAATCCCAAATCTAATGAAAAAAAATCGAAATGCAAGCAATGAGTTTCAAACTCTTACACTCGTATATAAAACCTTTCAACATCCAGCTTAGACCAATCGGCCAAGACATCATTCGTTATTCATAATCAGCATAACAAATGTTTAAACATGTTTTGTTTTTAAAAACATATGTGGTGGGACCCATTCCCGGCTGATGTGGACACTTTGAGAAGCTTTGAAAGTGTACTCTTATATATAAGATTTGACGTAACACATTTTTCTAATCCCCTATATATTAAAAGAAAAACATTATCATTTAATGCGTGCACATTAGGTTTGTCACGTGTCATCCTCACAGCGATTTGAGAATGAGAACGATGACGTGTCACATGCATAGAGCTTCTCGGCCAACTTCTATATAAATGCGTTCACACTATATACTACTTTATATTTCTTTCAATAAAAGATTTACATAGAAAAATAATTCACAATAAAACTCACTATTGTCTAGGCTTATTTTATTTTTACTTCATTTATTTTAATAGAATATTATATTTCATGTTTTATTTTGAACAAAAATTTCTTTAATGTTAATTAGGGTATCTTTATATATTTATCAACCACTTTTATACATTTTTAACATACATATACCTGTAATAGTGGACACGAATCGGATATCCAAGGTTTTGGAGGTATACGATCCAATAAGTTTCGTCTTAATAATCAGTTATCAATTTTGATTCGATTCGTAGCCATTCATATATACAGTGTCCCGAAAAAATATAGGTTTCGATTTGTAAAAAATAAATAAATAAACAATCTTAAATAATAAATTTTTTTTACAAAAAACTTATTTACTTTTATGAATACTAATACCTAATTTAATAAATTTAATAAATAAAAATATTGTAAAACTTATATAGAATATTATTTATATAACTTATATATACTTCATTAAGTATATATATATATATATATAAGCATATAACAAATCGGATTGAATGTCTATTTTTAAAAATATTACTATTTGTGATTTGTTTCTTCTTTTACGGATATTGCATATTAGTATTTTCTTTTCTTCGTAGAGTTACGAATATCCAAATTTTTTGTTCGAATCAAAAAAACATGATGAGGAAAATTAAAATTTATGGATATTTTGTCCAACCCTACATATATGTGCACATTAACGTGAGCACCCATATAACTAAATATTCACTACAAATGAGGATTCTTATTCTCTTGGAAGCTAAAATATTTTTTTAATGTTTCCAATCACCATCGACCAAATTGTAATGAAATGATTTTTTTAATATTTTTTTTGTTTTTTCTTCAGTTATTATCTAGATTTGATTTGATTTTGCATGCTTTTGAAAATTAGAATATGAAACCATTGGTTTGATATCAAAACTGTTTAAAATTCATATAACATGAAACTAAAAATAATAATCTAAAACCTCAAGCATTTTAATCGAATAAACAGAATATATATTGATTAAGAATAATAATTATATTTTAATAAATTAAAAACCAAGCTAACTTAAAACCAAACCTATATCCAGATTAAACATATGTTACGTGGAAACAGAAGTGGGTACGCGGAAACGGTAGAAAGCGCGGAAACACAATTTTAGAAATATTTAGGAAACTGATACGTGTTGGAAGCGTGTATATATATATATAACACCAAAGTTAATATATTGAAAAAATATTTAAATAGGAAAATTTAGTACAAAATTCATATACTATAACTCAAATAAAAAAATATATATAATTACAAAGAACAAATATCTCTATAATATTATTTGAGAAGTCAGTTTCCTATATGTCGCACTCGTTAATTCTCGTGATGGTTGATTACATAGATACCCTTAATGATTTGTTAGATTTTAAGATTATTTTTTTTTATTTAGTTTTTTTTTAACCGTTTTCCAAATAACATATACAATAAAAAGGAAATATTTCTAAAATTTTAAAACAAATTTTTAAAACGAAAATATATGTATATAATATGACTTTATTACATAGGAAAGTTCACAAAATAATAATAGCCCATTAATATATATTTAAAAATAAGATAAAATATATTTTCAAAATAATAAAAATATAGATGTTCATGAACATCCAAAAACTTATCAATTGCACTTTATTTTCTAATATTTTTTTAGAAATCAACATATAATTTGATAAATATTATGAAAATACTTGTATATTTAAGGGATAAATAAAATTAATTTGATTTGACTTAACTAAAATAAATAGTAAATAAATATTATGAAAATACATGTATATTTAAGCGATAAATAAAACTAATTTGATTTGACTTAACTAAAATAAAAAGTAATTATTCTTCAATTTTAATTTAAAAATATATTATTTTCAATAGATTCACAAAATGAATGACTCGACGAATCTAATTTATATTCAAAATTAATCAACTAACTACAATAAGAACATATAATTTTATAATAATATAATAATAACAATAATCTATTTAGTTTTATACATATAAAGTAGAGGTTGACCCAAAGCATATTAAAAAGAAAAAGAAAATATTAACCAATTACAATTTAATTCTTTTTAGAATTTATATATATGCATGCGACTTCAAAATATTATCATTATATTCATTTATGTAATTTTGAATTAAACACTTCAGCTTATTATTTATTTCATTTTAAGCAGAATATATATATATTAAGTTATACATAATTTATTTATAATATATTTACATATCTAAGAATATATTTACATATATAAATACAATAATCATCCGAAATGAAAATAAAAAATTAAACAAAGTTTTATTATATTTAGAATAAAAAATATTATAGATGAATTCAAAAAATAAATATTATCTAATATACCAAATTGATAACCAAGCCGACTATTGATAAAAAAAATTTAACCGACAATAATATATCCAAAGTCATATATATAATTAGAATAATATAACATTTATTAATATAAATTATACATAGAATTGGATTAAAAACTAAAACTAAATACCAATCAATTTCTTATTTCATTTAAGCACAATATATATTAAGTTATACACAATTTAACTATCATATATTTACATATCTAAGAATATAGTTACATATCTAAAGACAATAACCAACCGAAATGAAAATAAGGAAATTAATCAAAGTTTTATTATATTTAGAATAAAAAATATTATAGCTGAATTCGAAAAATAGATATTATCCAATATACCAAATTGATAACCAAACCAACTATTGATCCGAAAAATAATTACACCGACAAAAATATATCCAAAGTCATATATATAATTAGAATAATATAATACTTATTAATATAAATTATACATATTAATTGATTCAAAACTAAAACTAAATATCAATCAATTATTATAAAATTTTACTTTTATGAATATTCTTACCCGTGCATGAGCACGGGAAAATCACCTAGTAATATAACATGTGTAAATAATATATATCATTGCTTCAAAACTAATAAAGTAAATTACGAGAGTCACTTATTACATACACACGAATTGATAATACAAATAACATGTAGCAAAACGAATAAGTTAAAAAACATATTACAATTAGATTATTATTCAGAAACCTGGATTGGAATATATTTACGTTTTTAGTATTCAGCTCTATTGTTATTTATGGATAAATAATTTTAAAATAAAGTGAGTTAAATTTAGATGTAAATGAATTAAAATTTGCAAGCCCACACGAATAATTACATCTTCTTTACACATCAATAATACAACCTCCGTCAAGCTTTCGATCAAGGACCATCACGCTTCCATCTATGAACTGTATGTTTCTATCACGCTTCCAAACATCACAGTTCTAAAAACATGATTCCGTGACGATTTCATGCGATTCCAAACGTTTCTGGTTCCGATTCCGCTTCAGAAATAAGAAACACACCTCTATCGGCAATTTTGTGTAACGTATGATTAAACAGACATAACATCTTCTTATCCTAAAAAATAATAAGATTAATAATTTTATTTCGCGCAAGGCGCAGATTATTACCTAGTCTTGGGAGTATTCCTTATGTATTGCTATTAAATTACATTGATAAGATAAGAAATATATTTCTTAATTTGCTTCACCAGTACGCCAACAATCTCAAAATTAGAATTTATTCTTTCTTCTTTCAGATTCTAATAATTGGTTGTTATTTGAGTTATTTTTTTTTAGTGCGAGTTATTTGAGATATTATGATTTTTAGTAGGGAAGTTTACGGGAAGATGATATCTAACAAGTCAGCATTGGAGGTTAATGGCGAAATTCAGGACGAGGATGGTTGTAAATAGGTTTTTGGTTGATCATTTTAAATTAAGTTTCATTGTGTATAATCAAACTCATGATGAGAACGGTGACTAAGGTCGAAGTTTGTAGCATAAGTACAGATGGCTGATCTCTTTATCTTCTTTATATATTCGTAAAATTGTTACGGAAATATGATTAAAAGAGAGTGTGTTTCATTATTATTCTCTTCGTTTTAATACTTACACAAAATGTTTTATTCCCTACATGATTTAGATGTCTATTTTATAAATTTGCAATTTCATATTTCTATTTTGACATGTGATCAATTCATAAATAGTGTCACTCAGACACATTTTACGCAGATTAAGAAAATGAAAAAAATATGATAATATTTTTATTATACAATTAGTTAAATGAAAATGATTTAACTAATATCTATAGGTTATCTAAAATGGCAAGAATGAGACTAAATAAGAAAATTTGTATTTGAAATATAGAGTGACACTTATTTGAAAACAAAAAAAAATTCTTGATATTATTTAATCTTTATGAACAGAGATAGTAAATAAAACTGATTTATTTGTCGAAGATAATGTCATTTTTTCGAACTCACGTCTAATTCTAAATTTACACATTTCTAACATATTAAATATAATATATTTATGTAGATAAATTATCAAAAAAAAATTAAAGCAACAAATTAGTGATAAAGCTGTATGAGAAATTATATAAATCTTTGATGATGCAATTAAATAAAACATAAAATATTCCAAAATTCAGTAAGTAGAGCTATGAAATAGTAATAACTTAATAAATAAAAAGAATAAAATAGATATCTAATATCAATATGCAAAGAATAAGAAGAAAATAAAACATTACGGATTACAGAATGGCTAAATAAATAGGAAATAAACACACAAATTTATTACTTCGATAGTTCAATATATACGTGAATAAGTTTGAAGCAAGTTGAATCTGTTTGTTTTGCTACCAAAAAACGAATCTTGAAGCAAGTAATAAACAATAAATCTATCAAATTTTGAAAACAAATTACTAATTATATTTTTAAAAATATGTAAAATTTAAAATTAAACATCAATATATAAATATATATAATTAAAATCATATATTAAGGATCTTTAATATATCATGCATATAATAGTTTTTTTTTTGTAAATGGTAAAGAATACATTCTAACATCGTATTCACATATCATTCAAATCACCCAAGAAACCACAATAATTTCATTAAGAAAATGTACCCAAAAAAAATTCATATATGTTATGCCCAAACATACAATCTAATGTTATGTCTCTAGCCACTTATAAACACATTCCTATTAGATAAATTTATAAATAATTTTTTTGTTTACTTATTTTAATTTCAAAATACATTTTTATTTTAAAGGTTCATCCTAATGTTATTGGAAAAATACACATCACAGAAAATATTTACCACAAAAAACTAAATACATAATTCGTTATAGGCTTGCTTTTCTAGAGGTATAAACAAAAAATATAAAATACAAAATACAAAATAACTACAAAAAACTGTTTTAATCTTGAAATATCTGACATGTAATTTTTGTTCGTTTCTTCATAAGAAATGGCTGAACAATAAATTTTAAACATTTGAAATCATATAAGAGTAAAAGAAAATTATTTTGATAACAATCACTAATCCAAACATAAATATAAGTTAATGAAATCACTAATCCAAACATAATACAAGTTAATGAAAAATAAATTTCATTATCGTGTTTGATTTTGGCTAATTGACTTTTAAAACAGTACATAAAATTATTATTCACCTCAACATTCGGAATAAAATATTATTCTTACTTTACGAATATATATATATATATATAATTAAAATCATATATTAAGGATCTTTGATATATCATGCATATTATAGTTTTTTTTTTTTTTTGCAAATGGTGAAGAATACATTCTAACATCGTATTCACATATCATTCAAATCACCAAGAAACCACAATAATTTCATTAAGAAAATATACCCAAAACACATTCATATATGTTATGGCCAAACTTACAATCAAATGTTATGTCTCTAGCCACTTATAAACACATTCCTATTAGATAAATTTATAAATAAATTTTTGTTTTTACTTTTTTTAATTTCAAAATACATTTTTATTATAAAGGTACACCCTAATGTTATTGGAAAAATACACATCACAGAAAATCTTTACCACAAAATAAATAAATACATAATTCGTTATAGGCTTGCTTTTCTAGAGGTACAAACAAAAAATATAAAATACAAAAAAAAACTACAAAAAACTGTTTTAATCTTGAAATATCTGACATGTAATTTTTGTTCGTTTCTTCATAAGATATGGCTGAACAATAAATTTTAAACATTTGAAAGCATATAAGAGTAAAAGAAAATTATTTTGATAACAATCACTAATCCAAACATAAATAAAAGTCAATGAAAAATAAATTTCATTATCGTGTTTGATTTTAGCTAATTGACTTTTAAAACAGTACATAAAATTATTATTCACCTCAACATTCGGAATAAAATATTATTCTTATTTTACCAAATATGAATCACATTAATCCACTCAGAAGCTAATAAAAACATATATTATATAGAAAACTAATGTCACATTCAAAAAGCAACAATATGTACTGTACCTTAAATAAAACTCAGCCTATATACATTTTTTTTACTGTTTTAGACATTTTCTGATTGATTAATTCTAAACTCATTAATTTTTTTTAAACATATACAAATTTATAAATAATATAGAGGAACTGTTTTTTGGTCTATTAATTGACTGGAAATGATATGTAAAAACATTTTCTGCGCGTAGCGCAGACAGAGACTCTAGTTAGAGTAAAAGTATCATTATAACTCACATCAAATAAGGTTGAATTCTGATTTTTATTGAATACATTATACTACTAAAATGAATTTAAATACTCATTAATAGATTAAAAGTATCACTATAACTCATACGTATTCGTTCCTATTGTGTTTAACCTAAGAATTCAGTGCTATTTTGACATTTGACATAGATAGGCCCAACTTTTAACAACCCGACACATAATTGTATGTCTTTTTGCAACCCAATTAACATAGATAATGACCAATTTCGCGTCCATCGTTTTTCATAATCCATCAATATATACAAGTATTTATAAACATACGAATATAAATATAACATAACATATTACTAACTAACATATTGTATAATTTGTATAATTTGTTCAAATGTATACAGTATGTTATGTTATTACAATATGTATTTGTTATGTTTAAATTAATTGGCTGTTCAAATGTTGTGAACCATGTTGCTTCTTTTACTATGTTTTAAGAATCAAGTTCTAGATTAACACTTGAAAAGTCAGAAGGATTTTGTCCCAGATCAACTTATAAAAGTTAGAATATGAAATATAAAAGAGAAATGACCTCAAATAGTCCTATACCAACTTATTCTTCTAAAACCCCTAATTTACTCTATCGAAGTCCCAGCCGTCAAAACTTTCCTTCTCAGATCCCACAGCTTCTCCGGTGGTTTGGCTTCCGCCACCGCTAGAGAGGCTCTTCCTCTCTTTAGCTTCCTTCTCATATGGTGTCTCCTGCTTTCTTCTCCACTTTCTGGTGTGTTGCATCTTTTTGGTGGTCTTCCTGGAGGCTAGATCAAAAAAGGTGTATTGGCTCTCTTCTTGTGGCGGTCCGCCGTTCTCTTATTTGGATCTGAGATTTGAATTGGATAATTTTCTCAGTAGTTGGTAGTGAGTGGTATTTGTCAATGGTGGCTCTATGCTTTGTAGTCTTTAGACCTCCTTCAAAGCAGCTTTTAATATATATCTTTCTAAGTTGGTCTCCATCTTTGGAGTTTGGCCTTTGGTGGTGAGATGGTGAGATGGTGATCGTGAGTTGTAGGATTTTTCAGTAGATCATTTATGGCCTTGTCATATGTATTTGCTTTAGTTTTTTGTTGCCATTCATCATTGTATTGGCTTTGCTGTTGGTAGTTGGTTCGATTTCTGGTTTCTGTTTTGGTGTCTTCTTCGGTTAAACGGATTTTGTTGGCGTTTATGTCTACTTGTCATCCGTGTTAAGTTTGTTCTCGGCTCATGTCAGCCTGCTCATTAGAGGGAAGAGCAGAAAGTTTGTAGTCAACTTCTGGTGGATAGCTCTTTCGCTGTGTTTCATTGAGGTTCTTACCTAGGCATTTATTGGTCGTCTCCGCATTCAGAAGTTTATGAAGATCAATAAGTCTTTACCCATGAGTTCTTGGTGATAGAGAGGTGGTCCCTCATCACCTTGAGAGAAGTCAAAAAGCATCTATGTTGCTTTGTGTGCCTCAATTTCTCTCACGGTCTCATGATCTTTGTTGGGTCATTGGTTTGTCTTTTAACCCACATTTGTTTGGGAAATCTACAGATGCCTACTGGTGTCTTCTTCTTAAATTTTTCTTTTGTTGCTGATCTTTTTGGTGCAGAGTTTTAAGAACATTTTGATTGAATTACAAGCGTTAAAAAAAATCAATTTATTCTTCTCAATCTATCCCTCAAGATTCAAAATCACAAAAATAGATTTCATTTAATAAGGCTAATTATATTTTTATCCCTTTCACTAATTCCCTAATTAAATTTAAAAAAAAATGAATCGATCATTAGCATCGTCATCTTCACTGGTAATTGCCTTCATCTCATTGTCATCAGCTCCGGCATCACTCTACTTCGTCGTCACCCAGATCTGCTATCATCGTCAACAGCTCTGGCATCATCGTTGTTCCTTATCTTTGTCGTCAGATCCGCCGCCTCTAAATTTGGCATCATCCATCAACACATCCACCGTCATCAGAGTCGTCGTCATCGTCATCAGATTTGTCGCCATATTCATCAGATACGCTTATAATGAGAAACTATAAACCCATATGGAGTTCTCTGCTCTTTCTCGCCTTGCATCGAGAAAGTACAAAGGACTTGTGAAGTTCTCAGATCAGATTTGATAGGTACGTATATTCTTAATCTCACAATCTCTCTTTTTATTTTTGCTGTGGAAGTAAGTTTCTGTAAGGATCTTTTTATCTAATGTACTCAACTACTATAATTCTGTTACGAGGCACTCTTGTTCCTTACTATTTGAAGAGACTAGTAACTGCAGACTTGATGTTAACAACCTTTACCAATGTGTTGCCCACGCTCGCTCTCGAGGAATAATAGTGAATATATTATTCTTCCCGGAACTATTGATGAGCTTCAGTATTGATTATGACACATGATTAACTGCATGTAAGGGCAATGGTGATCATTTACCCTGGAAACAGGACTGGTCAGCCTATTACTGAACCTAAATAAAAAGAATTACTGTGGTTTTGTTGTGACAAGATATTGGTTCTTCTGGGAGACGAAGTGTACCAGTATAACATATAGCAAGATGAGAGACCCTCCATCAGTTCCAAGAAAGTAATATTTTTTCCTTTGTGATCATAATTACTCTAGGGAACATATGTGAGATTTTTTAGAAGGGAATGAATCTCCCTTTATATTGCTATCATACGTAATCAACTAAAATAGAAAGTTTTTTTTCTTAACATCGGATATTCTGCAAGGTTTTTCTATAGGTTAACAAACTCTTTCTAAAATCGTGAATTTCCCAAAGTTTCTGGAAGATTTTCCAAACTATTATAAATTCTTCCTGAAATCAACATAACACAGTTTCACGAGAAATATGTGAAATCCTAATGAGTAAAAACAAGAACAATCTTTGACTAAGAGTCAAACTTATGATGGACTATAGCATAATGGCTAAACACTGTGACTATTACTCTGAGAGGTCTTGAGTTTGATTCCAATAGCATACAAAACCTTTTGCTTAATTTGTTTTTCAAAATTAGACAACTTCATTTGATTCTTACCAATATGATGTACAAATCCTTAATTTGGCTAAACACATGACATATATAAATTATATGTATCAATGTAGTAAGCTAACTTTGTATCCATAATCATTCACAGCTTCTAGATGTGGTTTTTGAATGAAATTCTACTTTATAAGACTATTCATGATAGTATTCTTAATTGTGTACTAAAACCTTTCAAAACAATTCAAAATGTGCAGGTTCTTCATGATTTATCTAGTTGTAACAAGTTAACTTCTGATGTAAGTTCTTCTTCAGCTCTCGTAAATTCTATTAAAAATTATCTACTATTCATATAGAGATTTCATCGACAAACAGGATACATGGTCATATTGTACAAGGAGAACAACAAATATGTTGTTTCACACTTCTTTTGTTGGGTTTTGTATGATTTTCTTCCTTCTTAATTTGTTCATGATGGTTTTCCCAAATATGTAGTAATCATTCCAAAACAATTTGAATTTTCATATTCTTCCTAATAAACATGTTTTTGTAGTTAATTATTGATACTATAGCACACAAACATGAACTGAGTTGTATGATATGTACCAATGTAGTCGGTCAGCTTTGTTTTTAATCTTTCGGAGTTTCTAGATGTGGTTTTTGTATGATTTTTTAGTTTTTCAGAATATTCATGATAGTGTTCTTAATTTTGAACTAAACCTTCCAAAATAAATTCAAAATTTACAGGTTCTTCCTGGTTTATCTAGTTGTAAATAGCCAACTTCTGATGCAAGTGCTTCTTCAGCTCTCGTAATTGATATTCAAAATATTTCTCATGTTCATATAGGGATTTCATCAACCAACAGAGTAGCTGGTCATGCGGTGCATGGAGAACAATAAATATTTCATTTCACGCCTTATTTGTGTGAGCTTTGTATGATTTTTTTCTTTTTTCGGCTGTTCATGATGGCTTTCGTAAATATGTACTAATCCTTCCAAAACAATTCGAATTTTGTGTGTTCTTCCCAATAAAGGTGTAGTTAAATGTTGATAATATAGCACACAAGCATGGAGTGATATGATATGTACCAGTGTAGTAAACCGACTTTGTTTTTTAATCATTCGGAGCTTCTTCAAGTGTTTTTGTGTGAATTTCTACTTTCTCAAACTATTCATGATAATGATCCTAATTATATACTAAACCTTCCAAAATAATTTGAACAATTCCTAGGTGTGGTTTATGTGATGATTACATGATATACACCAGACCATGTATCCCCTATATATTAATTCTGGAGCATTACAACATGTTTTCATAGCCAGGTGTCATCACCAGAACAATTCTTAGAATCTATAGAAAAATAAGTTGGTCCATATAAATAGGTACTATAGTTTTTAATAAACAATCTATTAAAATGATTACTACTGTACAAAACAATATTTTTTATTTTCTTAAATAAAAGCTACGGAATTACTTAATATGATTAACATAAATATGCAATTAATGATTATGAATAATACATATTTTTGGGTCCTCTCTCTTTTTTCTTAATTTTACATTATTAAAATAAACTAAACAATAACATTAAATATATAGTAAAAACATTTCAGTTTTTTCTTATATGTTATATTTTGAATTTTTTAAAACAACAATAAATTACTAAAGATAGTAAATGTCCCACATTGAAAATTTATGATCAACGCTTTAACTTTGTCGTTTTTCAAGCAAGATACAAATTATCATAAATCGTACGAATATGAAATCTTATTAGTAGATATTCATATTATATATACTAGGTGATTTTCCCGTGCTCATGCACGGGTATGAATATTCATAAAAGTAAAATTTTATAATAATTGATTTATATTTAATTTTAGTTTTGAATCAATTTATATGTATAATTTATATTAATAAATATTATATTATTATAATTATACATATGACTTTGGATATATTATTGTCAGTTTAATTATTTTTTTGGATCAATAGTCGGTTTGGTTATCAATTTGGTATATTGTAGGTATAATTTGTGTTAATAATGTTATATTAATTTAATTATATATATAATTTTAGATATGTTATATTTCATCAGTTTTATTGTTTTTACGGTTGATTTAGTTATCTTTTGGATATATTAGATTCTATCTATTTTTCTAAATTCAACTATAATCTTTTTTATCCTCAATATATTAAATTTTTGATTAATCGTCTTATTTGCATTTATGCCGGTTGTTATTTTAAAAATATAAGTATATCTAGTAAGAGTATGTATAACTTAAGATTTTTTATGCTTAGAAAGAAAAAAAATAGAAACTAAATTGTCTGATTCTAAATTACATACATGCGTAACTAATAAATATTTGGAAGCTTATGAACACATATCAATATTTACAATATTTAGATTGACTGGATGGTAAACATAAATTTATTTTAAATAATTTTAAAATAAAGATTCTGATTTGCTTAAGTATTTTGATTATGGTTATATTAAGTTCCACAAACATAAAAACAGAAAATAATAAATCCAAAGAGTTATCAAGCAAACATATAAATCTAACTATTAAAATATACTATATATACTTTGTTAAATATATTGTGTTATGATGTTTTAAAATAATTGTAGTTATTTGATCAAAAAAATGTTTATTATTAAAATTTATTTTTAGTTTTGTTTTTAATATCTCTTAAAATATGCAGTAAAAAATTATTGTTTTTGAAAATTATATTATATAAGTAAAATAGAATTTATATTTTTTGCTGTAATTGTAAGATATTATAGTCAAATAAATATACGAAAAGTAAAAAAATATATTTCAAGAATAGTAATTGTAAATTTTTTTGTCAATTAAACATACATTAGTATATCTTACTTAATTATTTTATGTAATCATCTAATAAAATAGATAGATATATACAAAAATAATAATTACTTTGAAAATATATATATTTATTGTTTTAAATTTTTTTTTTTTTTAATATTTCTTTTTCTAATATCAAGATTAGTTGTGTGAATTTTTATGGAATCACATTATATACAAATATTTTTTTCATCTAAGAATATATAGATATAAAGTATTTTATTACTTCAAAAGTATATTTTATGTTATTTAAAATATATTTAAATTAAATATTCCTATTTTGTGAATTTTCCTTTTTTATGAAACCATATTTATATATACTTATATTTTCGTTTTTAAATAAATTTGTAAACTTTATAAATGTTTCCTTTTTATTTTATATTGTTATTTGGAAAATTTTAAAAAGGAAATAATAATATTTAAATATATTTTTAAAATTTATTAAGGGTATCATAGTAATCAACCAGCGTGAGAGTTAAAAGTATAATTTATGTTATTTAAAAATATATTTAAGGTAAATATTACTACTTTGTAAACTTTCCTTTTTTATGAAACCATATTATATATATACTTATTTTTCGTTTTAGATAGTTTTGTAAATTTTATAAATATTTCCTTTTTATTTTATATTGTTATTTGGAAGATTTTGAAAAGGAAATAATAATATTTAAATATATTTTTAATTCATTAGGGGTATCATAGTAATCAACCAGCGTGAGAGTTAACGTGAGCGCGACACCTAAGAAAGTGACTTCTCAAATAATATTATAGATATATATATATATATATATATATATATATATATATTAGTATCACTTAAATAAAGTTATATAATATACAAAATATAAAAATATGTTAATTTAAAAATTTCAGAGAAAAATGTTTAAGATCTTAATATTTAATTTTGAAAATTGTATCCGGAAAATCCCACATTAAAATTTTTGTAATTGACGGTTTTAATATTTGTTACAAAAAATATATAAATGTTAATAAAATCATATGAATCAAAAATGTTAAAAATAAATATTTATATTAAAATATACTACATATATATCTATGTCAATATCACTAAAGTTTAATTATATATCATATCAAGTAAATAAAATGATGTTTTTGATATATTTACCAAAAACATGATTGTAAATAAAAAAAGGTACTGTAATGTATATGCTTTTTATGTATACAAATTAATTTTTAACTATGTAGTTTCTAATATGTTATTTGATCCTGACAATTCAAGAAATACACTTCTTTAAATGGACATAATTTTTAATATTTGAAGAATTGAATATATATTATTTCATTCACATTAAATATTTTAGTCTTTCCTAACAGGCTTTTAATGAAATATCGTGACATGATTTTGATCACTTTCTTCTGAGTTTGTTCGAAGAATGATAGATTTGATCATTTTTCTAATATTTGTTTTTCCATAATACCCAATCTAGCTATTATAGTTGTAAGAGTGAGATATGTGAACTATTTGTTATTATAAGTGTTCTGGTTTATTATTTAATAAATCAAAGTTTTTTAGTTTATACATGGTTTATATATGTACTAGAACGGTAAAGTATTATATATATTTGTATCCGTATACTCTTAAGAAACTAAATATTAAAAGCGTAGGTTAATAAAATAAGTAACTTTTGTTGTTGTTTTAGAATTAGATGATTTTAGACCGAACTGGTGAATATATACTAGACACACATTTATATTTTGAGTCTGCACTTAAATTCTATAAGAGTTTGATATATTAGATTTGAACACTAACCTGTGAATAGAGGTTGCCGATAATTTGTTTTTCAAAATTTGATTCTTAGATATGTATTTGGAGTGGAACTAATTTTTACACATGTCCATCTTTTTAAATTGACACTTATGTAATTTACCGAATTTAAGAAGAAGTTAAAAAGGAAAAATAAAACTCATATCAATGAAATAGAGACGAGAACGAAAGCACAATTTTATAGAGGTAGAAAATTAAATCACTTATGGAGAGTTAATAGTAAACAAATCGAGAGCAGAAAACCTAATCCCCTTTTGTCATTTCATCGCAAAACTTAATTTCTTTTTGTGCATATGAAGTCTTAAATATAATTAAAATGAGTTATACATTAGGTCTGGGGCTTTTACCCTAAGCCGAAGTACATACCTAAATCTGAACCAGAAAAACCGAATGTGGATCCGAGCCATTATACAAAAATATCCTAATTGGACTTATGAGCTTAGTACTTTAGGTTTTGGTTATAATCTGAAACCAAACCAAAATTCGAACTATGATATGTATAATATGTTAATGTTTTTATATATGTTAAGGTAATTTATACATTTTATAGTATTCAAAAGATTTTATAATTTGTTTTATTTGATTTTAATATATTTTAGTTAATTTAACTAATTTTAAATTAGATTTATGAATAATTTAAATATTTTGAATTTTTTTTTGTCAACTTTTGAGGTTTAAAATATATATTTTTGGATGATTTTAGATATTGGTTACAATCCAATCCAAACTGAATTGAGAAGTAACCAAACCAAATCCAACCCGATAGTTAGTAAAACCCAAATGAGACTTATGAGCATAATACCAAAATCTGAAAATACATATCAATCAAACCAAAACTGATGAAACCCCAAACATCCAGGCCTATAATAATTTAAGATACCAACATTTGTATTTATCATTTTACAATTGATAAATTTTGTAGTGTGCAAAATTTTTAAACCATTTAATGAATAAACATTAGTGTAAAAATCCCACCCCACGGATGCGCACGGATTATCATCTAGTATATATATTATTATTATTAAAGCCCATCCTAAACATTCAAAAAGCTTACCAGCATTTATAATATATAATTTTGGTTTATATTGTTTTACTTACATAAGCACACAGATATGACATAGTTGTCCTAGGTGCTGCACACTATACTCCCCTTTCCTAGAGTTCTCGGATTCGACTTGTGGGAGATGTAAAAAAATTTCTCCAAATTCTACATTACAATTTGAATCTTACCAAATATACAGATATCAAATCCTTAGTTTTCAATTTCATTTTAATTTTTGGTTTAAACTATGCTACATAGAGAAACACACTAATATATTGTTTTGGAAGTCCACCAAAAATTATCAAATGCTTCCAACATTTATTATATATAATTTCTGTTTAGATAAAATTATTTGTCTGCAAAAAACAGGAAGAATTTCCTGATTATGTAAAAAAAATCAGGAATGCTATCATGATCAGGAAGGCTATAATTTATTTTGAAGCATACAGATACATAGCTCGTTTCGTCAACAAGGATAATCATCGTTTTGTTCTTCGCCAGATTTCAACAGCTCGTCGCCGGAGGTGACTCGTTGCCAGATTACATCACGATATTTTTTGATCGAGATAATACTACAGTTGAAAGAAGGCATTATAGTCTTTAGCTCTATTAATGAAGGTCATTAATCTGATTTCCAGTTTGAGAGGTTACTTTTGAGACAAAAACAAAAATAAAATTATATTGGAGAATTGCCCAATATAAAATTTATTAGCTATAAATCCATTACTAAAACCAATGTATCCAAAAAATAAAATATGATTAATTTATTTCTCTAATAAAATGGTCCAACTAAAACCAAGTCTTCACTAAAAATAAAAAATGAAAAACATAACTTTAACTAAAAATTCACAATACATTAATATACATACTATCTATTATTTATTAATATAAAAATATATTGGCTTATTGGTTTGGTTTGGTTTGGCTTGGTTTGGTTTGGTTTGGTTTAAAAGCCAAACCAAGCCAATCCATTCACGTTGAGTAAAGCATAAACCTAACTAGGACTTGATTCGCACCCCTGCACGGGTGTTTGATTTAAGTTGTTTCAACGTAAATCCATAAACCATTGGTTTTCATGCTCTATAATTTTACATATAAAGTCGAATATATCATTTTATAATATAGATGTTTGAAAATATTTTTTTTATTTTTACATAATATTATATTGCATTTTTTATAATTTGATGTATTGTACTATTTATGTACTAATATTTTTGTTAATTTATTTTAAAATGAAATAATATACTAAATATTGAATTTTAGCATTAGTTCTCTGTGTATTATTATTAATTTTCTGATATTTGTTTTCTTGAGAATTGAATTATCAAAAATTTTATATTTTGACTAAACTAAATAAGGTAATACTATATTAAAAATTTTGTATATAATATGAACTATATATTTCAGTTCGCGTTTTTATTTTCACCTCAAAGAAACAAAAATAATTATAATTAATTAATTTAAATTTCTTTTAAACGTAGTGGTGAAATCTTTAAAATAAATAATAAAAAGACATACTTAATTTATTGTAAATAAAATGAAGTATTTAATCTGCTATTCATGTTTTCCAAACAACTCTCATTTATAATATTATCCATGTTTTCAAATAATAGCAAAAGATACTTCAATTTTAATAATATAGATAAATGGGTTTTGTAAAGAATAGGTTTTGGCTTGGGTCCGTTTATTTTTGGTTGGGTTGGTTCTGTCCGATTTGATTTGGTTGTTTTTTCAACCCTAATAAAAATACTTAAACTAAGAGGAGGGGGGGGGGGTATTAGGATATAAATTCTCATTAATTTTGGAAATTTTGCAATTCCCTTATTATTATTCAATACATTTTCAAACTCTTAATAAATCCATTATTATTAGTTTAAAAATTTTCAAAATCTATTCAGTCCAAGCGTCTGACCTTAAGGACGCTGGAACGATGACTCCAAGTGTAGTCTGCTTCATCATTGCATCGTAAGCCTACATAATCGTCTTCTTTTACCAAACGCTTTGATGAATATAAAACATTGTTTTTCCTCATCAGATATATGATTAGCAGTGTTAGAAAATATTATTTGGGTTTATGTAGTAGTTGGGCGAGATGTATAGTTGCACATGATTTATATTGCAGATAGCTCAGTTCTGTTAATTTGTTATTTTATTTAGACATGTATTATACTCTAGATCTCTGAAATTATTTTTTTAATACTAGTAAAAATCTTATGTATAGTCACGACACAACCACTTCTAAACCGTGGCTCCGTAAGCTAAAAAACGTGGCTATCTGATAAGAAGCCACAATTTTATGCTGAAAGAATTACCGTGGCTATAGCTTCGTAGCTGAAAAAAACTATGGTTTATCGTGGCTAAAAGGCCACGGTTTTACCACAACACTTTCATGGCTTCGTAGCCACGGTAGTAGCGGAAGTATCGTGGCTTCACACAACCACGGATTAGACCAATGTGTTTTTCGTGGCATCTTTAGCCAAGGTTTTAACTATTACAATCGTGGCTTATTGTAGCCACGTCTTTTCCCACTGTTGTGTTTGTGGCAACCTATGCCCACCCTTTTTTGCTAATTCTCAGGACACGTTTCTTGTTAAATGATTTTAATTTTCATTACCAATTTAATTTGCCAATTAAACTAATTTGCATTCTAATAATTAATCTTAAATACATTAAACAAAACATGAATTTCATTAATAAGAAGTTGGTTTACAAAATGCTAAACATAAAATTAATATTAAACAAAGCATGGAGTCTTAAGAACAAAAAGACAGAGTTTTAAGGATGTAACATAAGTCAAAAGATGCTACACTTTCATCTAAAAACCGTTGGCTTGGAAAGGCTGAGAAGGGTCTTGAGCTTGCGTGAAAGAAGCTTATTGCTGAGATGCTTGGGGCAGAAGTGTTTGGAGGAGCTGATTGATTGCATCCCTTGTTGCTGATACATCCTCCTTCATTGTTGCCACATCCTCCTTCGCTGCACTTACATCAGCAGTCACGCTTTGCAAGCTTGTATCCAGTCTATTCACACGCAACTCCATCTCCAGGTTGCGGGTAAATGCAGCTGGGACTCTTGAAGATGGCGCATTTTCCTTATACTGGGCACTACTGAGTCCATAGATATGTCCCCTCTTACGTTTAGCATTCTGCAGCAAAGACAAAGCATATTCAGTCAAAACCAACTCCACATACAACATTTTAAATAAGAGGCTTTCATATAACTCCTATTTACAACTCAACAGACAAGAAAAGTATCAAGAAGTTAAGATTTTAAAGATTAAGACAAAACACATCTTGAGATATAACCTAATTATATAGAGGAAACATACAATTAATAGCTATAACTCCAAGTATAATTCTAAACACCAGATTGAGATAAAACGCAAAAGACAACAGATTGAAAACATACCTACAGATAAGCTTGGTTTAACAAGATGCGAGGAGGAGCTGATGTTGTTGATATCACTCAAATGTTTAACACTAAGGAGTGAATTACTCTCTCAAATAAGAGGTTCAATCGTAGTACTTAGGGATCGAATCCACAAGGAACTAGAGTCACAAAAGATATAATCCTAAGTGATTAAGCTAGGTTGATTAGGTTTAAAACAATAAAGAAAAATTGGTAGCAATGGTAAGTTGCTAAGGAAAATGGTTTTTGGTTTTAAAACAATAAAAGAAAGTAGCTAGATTCAAGGTTACTATTCAGAAAATCAGGATTATAAATCTATGGATGTTTTAACGAATTGCTTGCAAATATATGAGAACTTCAATCCTTAGACAAATCTATAGCTGTCGCTATTAGACTCGTCCATTGATCTGATTGCCGACAGTATCGATCGATGTTGCTATCGCAGTGTCGATCGATATGTTTTTCCGTCGATCGATAACTCTATAGGAGTATTGATCGATATAGCATCGGATCAAATTGAAACTGTGTTCACCCGAGAATTTCTATTAAACCGCCTATCGCACGTGCTTAATAGAGTCTGAGATTAGCCAAATGATTTCAGCATAATGACTACTAGATTAGTCACTCCATAATCATACCTCTAGGTAGCAAATCTAGAGTAAGCATTAGGGTTCATTTGGATAATGAATATAACAACTCAACACTCCATAGTTGGGGATAATCCCTCATAACTATTTGAACCCTAAATCTAACAAATGAATCTACTCAGACATAGCCAAGAGATTCATAGCAAAAGAATAAGATGAAAGAAAATACTTTATTGCTAAGTATAGAATAGAATACAAAACTTAGATAAAAGCTCAATACTTTCTTATTATTTCTTATTGTCTTTCTAGGGCTCATAGGCATAACTATAAATATGAGTACAATTAGGTTAAAAACTCGTCAGGGGCAATCTTGTAATTTGGTGAGAACTTGGGCTTCAAGTCGGCCAAGTAAATCTTGCTCATCACGCTCTGTATCGATCGATGGTACATGGTGTACATCGATCGATGGAGTATCTCGACTTCAACTTCTACGGAATNTCATAGGCATAACTATAAATATGAGTACAATTAGGTTAAAAACTCGTCAGGGGCAATCTTGTAATTTGGTGAGAACTTGGGCTTCAAGTCGGCCAAGTAAATCTTGCTCATCACGCTCTGTATCGATCGATGGTACATGGTGTACATCGATCGATGGAGTATCTCGACTTCAACTTCTACGGAATCGTCATCGATCGATACACAAGGTGTGTATCGAACGATATGTGTCTCTCAATGTCGGATCTTCATAGTCATCTTGCAAAACTCTCCTTTAAGCTCCATAAGGCACCTAAATCATCACTTTACTACAAAATGCTCCTGAACCTGAAAACATACCTAATAGACTCCAAAACATAGATAATTATCATAAAAACATATCAATACCATGACTAAAAACGGGTCAATATCATGGTATATCAACTCCCCTAGACTTAACCTTTTGTTTGTCCTCAAGCAAACCTTAAGTTAGTCTTTGAAAGAAGTTTAAAAACAGCAGGGACTCAATCAAAATCTCAACTTTAAAATCATCACCTCTTACTTTGTAAGCCACATCTCATATCTATCAACTACAGAAGTACACTATACCATATCCTAGCTTAGCAACCAAATACATCTAGCCAATCAACCTAAACATTCCTTGTCTGTCTATCCCATCTACTGATTTCATTTATGCATAAAAATAAAGGTGTAGGCTTTACCTTGGGAGTATCGATCAAGGAACACATGGATTCAACTCAAACAAGTTTCATGCATTTTCATCCTGGTTCCCTTTCTTTCTTTTTCCCCCTTCTCTGAATCCCAACTCTTTCTTTCTCTTTTCTTTTTTTTTTATATCAATCCCAATGAACAATTAATGTTCATCTTATTGATCTTTCTTGACAAAGTGTAAGCGAATAGTGGGGTCATAGGTAATGTACCTCTGCCTCGCTTTGATCATTCCTTCGATTTAGAATAGTGGGGTCATAGGTAATGTACCTCTCCCTCTGCCTCTCAGGAAATCATATCGTCTTTTATTCTCTGGGGATGCCGAAGGAAGGAAAGAAGGAAACCAAAATTTGTTTTGACACTTTTACCTTCCAGACTTGCAGGAGGATTCCGATCCCTTGTATACCAAGCCCCAAGACAAGCAGTAGATGTCATGTTAGGTTGGAAATCATCTTTGGTTCTTCCAGACAATCATGAAAGTGTTGTCATAGGTGATCGGTGATCCACTTTAGCATCTATAGTACTTTCTGCAATCAACAAATCTAAGAATGGTGCTAAAGAGTGGTAAGATAAAAAAAAAGACTTTGAAAATTTTTCCCTTTCTTGACTCAATAAAATCAATTTTTGAAAACTTTATAAATAAGATCAAAAAGAGGTAAAGTAGCATCAGTAATCATCTCCCCCCAGACTTAAATCATACACTGTCCTCAGTGTATAATCAGTCAGAGTAAGAGCATAAGAAAAATTAAATGTGTAACTGATATCGAAATTGTGAACGAGATATCTGACCGATATGGATATCGATCGATGGTGAGTCGCCATCATCGATCAATGCGTGTAGGTATGTTTCGAGCGATATCGACTGGTTCGTATCGGTTGATAGGTATTGATCAGGTGTCTATCTTCCTAAAAACAAATAAAAACGAAAATAATAAGAAAAAATAAAATAAAATAAAGAAATAAAATACCTAACAGTGGGTTGCCTCCCACTCAGCGCTTGGTTAAAGTCAGTTAGCTTGACTGTGGAAGTATGGTGGCTAGTGAGGTGGGTTGCAGGTACTTGTTGGCAAACAAGTATCCTCCTTGTCTTGTGATTCTTCAAACCATGAGGTTAAAAAACTTCTTGTGGCTTTCTCGCTTCTGGTCATACTAGTCTTCAAACCATAAACTTCAGTTTGGATCCTTTCCAACCACTCCTCTAAGCTGGAAAGGCTATACTGATGGTTTCCAAGCATGCTGTAGATGTGTTCTGTAGTCCGCTGCATGGTGTCGTGGTGTGTTGGATCGTCGGTTGATTCTGGAGGTTGCACATTGGTCGATGTGGGGTGGTTTTCATTGATCGATGGGGATGGGTCAGGTCGGCTGGCGAGCTGTCTTTGGATATCTTCTACCTCCTTCTGAATATCCTTCATTGTGCACTGTAATCCTTTGACGTCACTGTGTACTGGGAACCAATACTTGTCTAGTAATCTGTAATCTTCGTTTTCACAAGCCTCAATGGATGTGTAGATCTCTGCTGTGGTTTCTTCAAGTTCATCCCTGGTACAGAATTCTTGAGCACGGGTATCGATCAATGGTCTGGGTTTGTCATCGATCGATAGCTTCTGGAAGTGGTGCTCGATCGGGTTATGGATGGTTGTATCGATCGATGCAGGAGGATCTGTAGCTGTCGATGCCTGTGTCTGAGATCTCAATTGTGTGCGCAAGGTGTTGACTTCTTCTTGTAGGGCTTCTCTTTCATATCGTGCTAAGTCATTGCTGGTGGTATTCAATAGCAGTTCACCTCGAAGTCTTGATAGGTCTTTCTCATGTTCATGTTGCATGCCTGCTATCTCCCAGTTGTGATCTCCGGTTCTTCCATCTAGCATATAGGTGACTTCTTCCTGTGTGTAGAGCTTGCCATCTGGAACTCCTTTAGCATATTGATCAACATACTTTGGTAGACAGAAACAAGTGCGTCCAAATAATGAGGCTCGCTTCAGCAAGTTTCCCATGTCTTCTTTAGTAACATGGATGATGTCTCCGTTTACTGCTCTTGCATGGCCAGATTCATCTCTGTAGACTCCATATTCATCTTTCTTTTCCCAAAAGAAACGACGAACTCCGTTGTTGAAGGCTCTCTTCCCATATTCTCGGTGCATATCGATTGATGCGAGTCTCCGTGCATCGGTCGATGGCCATTTTCTTTGGTGCGGATCATTTTTGATGATAGGTCCATTGGCCATCTGAAGGATGTCTGCATTATCTTCTGTGGAGATTGGAATGATTCTCCCATCTATAGCTCGTGCATGACCATCTTAATCCCTGAAAATACCAAAGTCATCCAGTATTAGTGAATTTAAATCAAATTTAGATGCTTGTACCTCGGATGGTGTTGTGGCAGGATCGGTTGGTGGTTGGAGATTGATATCGATCGATGGTTGGGCTTGTGCATCAGTCGATTGTTTCTGCAACATGTCGGTCGATGGCGGATGCTCCGTGTCGGTCGATATTGGTGCTTCAGGTCGGATCGCGGATGGTAGAGGTGCTGTATCTACTGCAAAACTCTCATGATAACTGCTCGCCCAGCTTTCAATCGAGTAATCTCCGTCTCGTGGTTCGTGGGGGACATATACTTGTGCGCAGTAGGGTTCGTCGCTCGTTGATTCAAAACGTCGTTTGAGCGATCTGGGTTGGGGTATATCGGTCGATGGGGTAGGGTTTGCATCGATCGATGGGCGGAAGATGCAAGAGAAGAAGTTGCATCTGGCCTCGTTTAGGCGAAGGGATCTAGACTTGGTGGCTCGTTCATCTGCATAATATGTGTCGTACTCATAATCGGTATCAAAATCGCTGCCTGGAAACTCGTTAATGGTCTTTGGAAAGAGCAGATCGATTAGTGACACTGTGCATACATCGGGCGATTCGGGTTGAGGCATATCGATCGATGGACTAGGGGTCATATCGGTCGATGCTCGTCGGAGGAAGGTCGGGATAGGAGGGTTTTCTGCATCTTCTCGAAGAAATCGGTACTTTGTGGCTCGTTCCTCCTCATAATCTTCATCATTCTCCTCCTGAGTAGTGATACTAGCTAGCTCGGGCATGTAATGATTGTTTTCCCACTCATCTGCGCTGAAATCGGCGTCTGGGAACTCGTCTTCGATCTGTTGGAATACCCTATCAATCGATGACAAGGTAGGTCTGTCGGTCGATGTTGGTGGCCTGATATCGGTCAATGGTGAAGGGTTGTCATCGGTTGATACTGCTTCTTCAGTTTCATACTCGGCCTCTGAATCATACTCGTGGGCACATAAACAGGTGGCTACGAGTGTTGAGCTTGCTGACCTTGGAAACTTGATGACTGGCACAGGGTTGTAGTGGATGGAAGGGTTGATAAGGGTTAGGCAGAGGTTGTTGGTTTGTAGGTCACAAACGGCTCCAACCGTGGCTAAGAAGGCTCTTCCAAGTAGTAGATAAGTCTTGAAGTTAAGCTTGTTGGAGAGGACATGAAAGTCTGTAGGAATTAGGGTTTCTCCAATCTGTACCTCAAGGTTGTGAACGATGCCTCCAGAGCTTTGCTGAGAACAATCCACAAAGATGAAAGTTTCTTCAGAAGGCTCTATCTTCAGACCTAGATGGTCTGCCATAAGCTTGGGTAAGATGCTAACTCCAGATCCTGTGTCACATAGGGCACGAGGGAAGTCAACACCTCTGATGGAACAAGGTATTGTGAACTTCCCTGGATCACTCTTCTTCTCTAGTGTTATCTTCTGCTTGAGGCTGTTTCTGACTTGGTTAAACATCCTTCTGATGTCTTCTTCTGTCTCCTTGGTTTCTCTGAAGAACATCCACAATCTGTGTGAAAAATAGGCTTCTTCAAAAGGTTTCTCTTTAGGAATTATGAGGACTCTTTTTCTGAAGCTTGACAACTCCTTCTCATTAGCTTCTCTTTTATAGGGCTTAGGTATCTTCTCTTTCCTTTTTCTGAGAACTCTTCCCTGAGTTTCCTTTTCTATCTCCATGGACTCAAAGATATCTGTGGGTCTCTCTTTTAGGGCTGCTGTAGGGTTTCTGGTGGTGTAATACTTCTCCCGGAAAGCGTCAAGATGTGCACTATCAATCTTAGGAAACTGCACTCGGCGTTGGGGTACTGTGTATCGATCGACACTGGCTGGAGTGTGTCGGTCGATACCAGGGTCTTGGTGTCAATCGATGACAGGGTTATCATGTCGATCGATGACAGGGATGGGCGGATGTGGGTGACGTGCTGCGAAGGCGGCGTGAGACATAATCTTGACGGAATTGCACTCACGAGGGTTTTCGTCTGAGTCTATCGATCGACACTCTTCAAAGTCTATCGATCGACGTACTGAAGGCGATATCGATCGATGTTGAGCTGATGATATCGATCGATAGTAGTCGTAGGCGAAATCTCTTTCACTCTCATCATCAGATCTCTGAATCTCTTCTACTACCTCTTGCCAAAATTCATCATCCAGGATGGCATTGATGTTCTGGTTGTGGGCAAACTCATCCTTCTTAAGTGCTTCTCCTGTCTGAAACACTTGGGTCTCTAGCTTCTTCACATGGGTGCTGAGGGCATCTATTTTCGTGGTGAAGATGGTGTAGACAGAAATGATCTTTCCATTGAAGTTTACCTCGAGCTTCTGCTGACTCTCAAGTATCTTGTCTATCAACTCCTCCAGTTTAGTATCTTGGGTGGGTGGGTGTGGATTTGAGTAGAAGGCACTTCCATAGCTTCTGTTGTTGTTAGGGTTGCTGCTACTGAAGTTGTTGGGATTTTGGAAACTCTGGTTGAAGTTGCTTCTCTGGCCTGTGAAGTTTCTGTATCCTCCTTGGTTACCAGATCTCTGAAAACCAGCTCCACTAATCCAGTTGACATCTTCTTCAACAATGTCTGAATCTTCCACTAAACAGATCTGCTTATTTAGGAGCTTCTGAGTGTTGTTTAGATGTGCTTGAACTTCATTGACATACTCCTTCCCAATGGATGATGTAGTCTGCGTCACAGAGTTCTTTGTGCTGTTTCTGGAAGCCAAGTTATCAATTATCTTGATAGCATTCTGCGGATTCCTGGTGGTGAAGTTGCCATCGCTAGTTGTATCAAGGGCTCTCTTGAAATCTGGGCTGATGCCTCTGTAGAAAGTGCAGAGCAGTTGCACTTTGTTGAATCCGTGGTGTGGGCAGTCTCGCTGGTAGGATTTGAATCTGTTCCAAGTATCCTTGAATGACTCTTCAGGGTCTTGGGTAAATGTAGCAATTTTCTTCCTCCAGTCTTCAGCGCGTGAATCATCAAAGAAATTGCGCAGGAAAGCATGCTTGATGTCACTCCAGGTGGTAAGGGAACCTGGTGGTAGGTGTCTCAGCCACTGCAAAGCTTCTCCAGATATAGAGTACTTGAAAAGCTTGCAGAAAAGATAGTCTTGAGGGACTCCTTTTGCTTTGACTAGGGTTACAAGATCCTCGAACCTCTCCAGATGGTCCATAGGATGCTCATGGGGCAAACCACAGAAAGGGATTTGTCCTACAAGTGTGTAGTACTGCGGCTTGAGCTCAAAATCTCCTCTCTGAATAGCAGGAGGGAGGATGGCTGATCGGTTTGAATAGAACTGATCCGGACGGTTATAGTCAGCCAAAGTTCTGGTCTCTTCTACAGGTTGAATGATGCCTGCAGTTTCTTGTTCCGGAATGACCTCCTTCTGATCATTCAGCTTCTGACCTGCTGCATTTCGCAGGTGACCATCTTGATCACGCAGGTCTCCTTTCTCATCGGGTATGAGAATCATAGGCGCTACCATGTCTCGCCGGTTAGTATCGATTGATATAGGGTGAGGTGTATCGATCAATGTCAAGTGAAGGGTATCGGTCGACGAACGTTTGTTGATGTCAATCGATGGGATGGTGTTGGTGTCGGTCAACGAACGGTTGTTGATGTCGATCGATGGGATGGTGAAGGAATCGGTCGACGAACGGTTGTTGATCGTCGGTGGAAAGCGCGTATCGGTCGATAGAGAGGTGTTGGTATCGATCGATGTGGAGCGTAGCTCTTTGCGGATGCTACGTTCCAGATTGTTGGGATCTTCTGAGTACAAAAGTTGCTTGTCCTTGTTGCTTCTCGTACTGCTGGGCATGTACCTGAAAAAAGACAAAAAGAAAAAGAAAAAATTTGTGTCAAAAGATGGAAAAATAAAAAGTAACAAATAACCTAGACTGAATCAGATTAAATCTAATAGTAATCTTAGTTCCCCGGCAACGGCGCCTAATTTGATATCACTCAAATGTTTAACCCTAAGGAGTGAATTACTCTCTCAAATAAGAGGTTCAATCGTAGTACTTAGGGATCAGATCCACAAGGAACTAGAGTCACAAAAGATATAATCCTAAGTGATTAAGCTAGGTTGATTAGGTTTAAAACAATAAATAAAAATTGGTAGCAATGGTAAGTTGCTAAGGAAAATGGTTTTTGGTTTTAAAACAATAAAAGAAAGCAGCTAGATTCAAGGTTACTATTTAGAAAATCAGGATTATAAATCTATGGATGTTTTAACGAATTGCTTGCAAATATATGAGAACTTCAATCCTTAGACATATCTATAGCTGTCGCTATTAGACTCGTACATTGATCTGATTGCCGACAGTATCGATCGATGTTGCTAGCGTAGTGTCGATCGATATGTTTTGCCGTCGATCAATAACTCTATAGGAGTATCGATCGATATAGCATCGGATCGAATTGAAACTGTGTTCACCCGAGAATTTCTATTAAACCACCTATCGCACGTGCCTAATAGAGTCTGAGTTTATCCAAATGATTTCAGGATAATGACTATTAGATTAGTCACTCCATAATCATACTTCTAGCTAGCAAATCTAGAGTAGGCATTAGGGTTCATTTGGATAATGAATATAACAGCTCAACACTCCATAGTTGGGGCTAATCCCTCATAACTATTTGAACCCTAAATCTAACAAATGAATCCACTCATACATAGCCAAGAGATTCATAGCAAAAGAATAAGATGAAAAGAAAATACTTTATTGCTAAGTATAGAATAGAATACAAAACTTAGATAAAAACTCAATAATTTCTTATTATTTCTTATTGTCTTTCTAGGGCTCATAGGCATAACTATAAATATGAGTACAATTAGGTTAAAAACTCGTCAGGGGCAATCTTGTCGGCCAAGTAAATTTTGCTCATCACGCTCTATATCGATCGATGGTACATGGTGTACATCGATCGATGAAGTATCTCTACTTCAACTTCTACGGAATCTTCATCGATCGATTACACAAGGTGTGTATCGATCGATATGTGTCTCTTAATGTCGGATCTTCATAGTCATCTTGGAAAACTCTCCTTTAAGCTCCATAAGGCACCTAAATCATCACTTTACTACAAAATGCTCCTGGACCTGAAAACATACCTAATAGACTCCAAAACATAGATAATTATCATAAAACATATCAATACCATGACTAAAAACGGGTCAAAATCATGGTATATCAGTTGTTGATGGACTTCCTAGTGATCCATCAGTGTTAGAGAGTTGTGTGGCTTCCATCTCAGCTTGAGTCACCAGTTCTTCAGCTCGATAGTCAACAAAAGTGCCATCCTTGCGTGTGTGTGTGTCCTCCTGACAAGGTCTGTGTAGGAAGGTGGTTCACCATTCTCAAGCGTCTGCAAAAACAGAGAAAAGAAAATTAGTTAAGGAAAATGTATCAAAGAAAATGTGTCAAAGAAAAAGAAAACTACCATGATATATTCAGGCCTTGCAAAACCACAAGGTCCTACATTGTGCTTGTGTTCTCCTTTACCCACAGGGTGTGACTTGCGACTTGCAGCAGCTTTGTTGCTCTTCTTCTTCGCTTCTTCTGTCGCCCAATATTCCATAAGGGTGGTCCAGTCCTTCTCGATGATATATGCGGGCTGCTTGTTTTTCCTCTTCATCATGCTAATCCTTTCACCAATATATGTCCGTGTTTCCTTCTTCCATATGGCATACACCAAGTCATTAAATTGAGGCTCCAGTAGTAATTTTGCTGCAAATGAAAAAAAAAAATTTAGTGATTAGCAAAGAAGAATCTAAAAGACATTTAAAGACACCAAACACTTACAACAAATGTCTGCCACCATGAGTTCCGCCTTTCCTCTGGAACAGACCTCCAACTTTTCCAAGGTCCCATGTAATATACTTGCCATGTTGCACGGATGAAAGCATACACTGATGGGTCAATAGAAAACCTAAACAGAAAACAAATATCAGCGATATCAGAGACACTTATAAACAACAAGCCAGCCTAAAAATCTAATGACAGTTATCCATCAATCAAACCTAAGCGACAATCCTAAACAAACAAGCAAGCTAACAATCATATGACATATTTTAATCATTCCTAATGTACCAAGAATCTTTAGTTTATGTAAGAATTCTAAGCTAAACAGTGAGTAAGCTTACCATAAAGCACCATTGAGCTTATCGGGATGGAGATGTAGCTGGGACATCCTAGCCGGAGAACTGAACATGGCATTTAGAGAAATTTGCGGATAGCTATTTGAAAGGGAGGAAGAAGCCTGCCTGTTTGCAGCGACTTCCGTGGCACCAGGTGGCATCGAAGGAGCCGTCTGATCTTGTCCTCTTTCTGAGGCTTGTCCATTTCTTTAGGGAGAAATTTAAACGAAGAGACAGAGCTTAACATAGAGAGAATTCGAAGACAAAAGCGAAACATAGACAGAGCTCAACATAGAGACAAATCAAAACAGAGACAGAGCTAAACATAAAGAGAAATCGAAACAGAGTCAGAGCTAAATATGGAGAGAAATCGAAGAGAAGTTAATCAAACCCTAAATCGAAGATAAGAGAATCAAACCCTAAATCGATGCTGTTAAACTAAAAATGCAAGAATAAACGCTTACACAACTAACAGAAGAGAATCAAACCTTAAATCTGCAAAAGAAACTCAAAATCTAAAGACAGAAAGTGAATCGACTGAATCTGTGAAAGTGTACAAAAACGCTAAATCAATGATCTTAAGTAAATATGCAAGACATATTCCGTAATCTAAACCCTAATCTATAGCGAGTAACAGAGAAGAACCCTAATCTAAACACAAGAAACAAAATGGCAAACCCTAAATCGAAGACAGAGAATAACCCTATTCTAAACAAATAATGAAAGAAATAGAGGAGGAGAGAAAGGTTGGTAACATACAGAGAGAGAGAGGGAGAGAAAGGATCGCCGACTGCGAGGGTGAGAAAGAGACATATCATCGCGAGAGAGTTCTAAAATTTTGGCTAAGTGTTGACATAGGAAGAAGGAGACGGTTTGTGTAATAACTTTAAAATGAAGCCACAAAAAAATTAGTGGCCAAACCATGGCTAAGTTATAAATAAACCACAGAACCAAATTAATTGGTGACTTTACCCTAAAATTTTGGAGCCAAACCGAAATTTTGGAACCAAATCGAAAATTTGAAACCAAACCAAAAATAAACTACGAAAAAAACAGTAGCTTAACCGTGGCTTTCTAATTGGTAAACTGCAAAAAAAAATTAATTAGAGCCAAAACCCAAAAATGATTGGAGCCAAACCTATATTGTTTTATGGAGCCAAAATCGAAATTGCAAAAAATTTCATGGCTAAACCGTGGTTACTTCATATTTCCACCTTCTTGTGAATCCCTAACCCCTAAACACTAAAACCACAACAAAAACTTTCTTACCTATTCTCATACATCCATACACTCAATACCCAAAATCTTCATTACCCTATAAAATCAATGTAACATAATTTTTCAACATTTTTATTTTACAAACATAATTTAATCATACATCATTTTCATAGTTGCATATTTTACATTGTTTTTATTTTATCATACATCATTTTCATACTTGCATATTTTACATCATTCACTATTTTACATTATCGTACTTGCATATTTTACATCATTCACCATTTTACATTCTCATACATGCTTATTTTACACCATATTTCAACAACTTTTATTAATCTGATTCATCAGAATTATTACCTGGTTTTTCTAAATCCTCATCTGATCTATAATCATCGTTTGGCGGGATTACTGGGGCAGTATCATAATCCGAGACATCAACAACAACATGTGTTTCAACTTGTAGCAATAAACTTTCTGCAACTTGATTACGTCTATCATCTTGCCATGCAGTTAAAACAACTTCTGAAGATTTTTGGATTCCTCGTGGTAATATTTTCGCACAAGCCCACCATTCATCTCTTGAAGATCGACACACCCGCGGGTAAGGAATAAAACATGCTTGATCAAAATTACCTATGAAAGAAAATATCGTTAGAAATATAATAACACACAATTATCATTTTATCCATATTTCCATATTGTCTGCATGGTGAGACATCGACAAGCCCAAATGGATGTCTTCTCATACCATGATTTTCCATTGTATTAAACCAACGACATTTTAAAACCATCATTTTCAAGTCAACATCACCATGATACTCTACCATCACTATCTCTTCTATGAGGCCGTAGTAATCCCTATCAGTGGTTTCAGGGATACAAACACCATAATTTTGAGTTCTCTTATCTTGACCGTGGTTGTGAGTGTGAAAAGTGTATCCCCGAGAGTGGTATATCGGCTAAGATTTATAACTTCGCTTCGGACCTTGTACAAAATCCAACATCCACATATCAAAAGTGTAAAATGCAGTGGCATCATTAATCTACAATATAATAACATTATTATTAGTTGTAATTCTAGTATTTAAATTAATATACTACAACTCATATAGTCTTTCACCCATGTTGCGAACTGGGTGTCTTTCGCTTGTTGCAATCCACAAGAAAATATCAAAGACACTTTGTATCATATATTCTTCAAACATCCTGTAGAGAAACAACATTAATTACATTCTTATATTTATATGTATATATTTCTCTAAAATTTAAAACAATCTCTCATATGGTGTAAATGCTTCACAGTTGAGCATCATAAATGTCTGAAGGATGGTGTTATCTTCATCATTTAACCAACCAGCTGAGCATTATCCGCTGACTCTCCCTTCATGGTAGAATAAATATGGTACCTCCAGATAGTTGTATGTCAAACGAATATCGTTCGGACCTTCTGGATTCCTTAAAATTTTGGGATGCCCAAAAAAATTGGAGGATGCAGTTGAAATATCTTCGTTTATAAATTGTGCAACTATGGAATCCGCAATGTGAGCTTTGTTTTTTACCATCTTCTTCAAGTGGTACATGTATCTCTCAAATACATACATCCACCAATAATTGACGGGACCACCTAAGGCTGCTTCATCTGGAAGGTGCAAAAGAAGATGTTCCATAACATCGAAGAACAAATGAACAAATATTTTTTCCAAGTTACAAAGCTTCACCGCTATATTTGCCTTTAAAAGGCCAACATCTGATTTTTTTAAGATCTTCGAAGACATATCTCGTAAGAAGAGGGTGATATCTGTAAACAAAACATTAAAGTTATAACATATATTATAGTAAAATTAATATGAAAATGAGAAAATTAAATAATACCTCTAATTGTTGTGTGAACATTTTTGGGTAGGAGTTCAGCAAACGCAAATGGATATAGTCGTTCCATAATGACATGAAAATCATGACTTTTCAGTCCATGTAACATTAAACTACTTTCGTCAATACATCGACTAAATTTGGAGGCGTACCCATCAGGAAATTTTATGTCATTTTTCAACCACATAAATAATTGTTGCTTTCTCGCATTAGACAACCTGAATATTGGCGTATGGACCATGCCATCTGGTCTCATCTCTAGATCTCGCCTTTTGCATAGTCTTGGAAGATCAAGTATGGTTTTAATATTTTCTTTTGTCTTTCCAGAAGCATTTAACACCGTGTTCGTTAGATTATCGAAGAAGTTTTTTTCAATGTGCATGAAATCAAGGTTATGCCGAAGAACATGAGTTTTCCAATACATCAACTCCCAGAAAATACTCTTCTTTACCAAATTGTGAGTGACTCCACACTCAGATATTGTCCGAGATGGATTTTCATGTCCATTCCATCCACAATCAACGATTTTTAATACACCATTTATGTTATTTATCCTTTCACGCAAAAAAATTTTCTCCAGTCAACCATGGTGGAGGGGGATCAACCACTGTTTTGCTCCGTCTAAATGCTTGAGTGTTTCTCCTGTAGGGATGATCTGCTTCCCAAAATCTTCTATGGCAATAAAACCAACTATGTTTCCGTCCATTAGGCAACTAGAATGCACCAGTCTCATCTTGACAATATGGGCATGCCATTCTACCATGATTTGTCCAACCTGACAGCATGTCATATGCCGGAAAGTCGCTTATCGTCCACATCAATACTGCTCACATAATGAATATTTCTTTCCTTGAAATATCATATGCCTCCACACAATCCTTCCATAAGCTCTGTTATTCTTCAATCAACGGCTGAAGGTAGATATCAAAGTTTTTTTTTTTGGATGTTTGGGTCCGGGAACTAGTACCGAGGGTGAAAAAAACTCCCTTTTCATGCATATTTCCGGAGGAAAATTGTAAGGAGTTACAATAATGGGCCAAAGAGACTATGCTTCACCACTCATACCGTCCGGATTAAACCCATCTGTTAATAAGCATAGATAAACATTACGACTTTCAGCAGCAAATGCAGGATATACCTCATTAAAGTGGTTCCACGCTATAACATCAAACGGGTGATGCATCTCGTCTTCCGGGGACACATGTTCCTTATGCACCGCATTTTGGAAGATGTCGTCTCTTTTTGGTATAGTCATTTTAGACGATCAGTTATCGGCAAGTAAAACATTCTTTGTTTTGGAATGTTTTTCCCTTTTCCATTGTTTGGGTGATAGTGATCTCCTTTGCAAAACCGACAACTGACCAACTTCACATCTTTTCCCTTCCAAATTAACATTCAGTTATCTCACAAACATCAATCTTCTGTACGGGTAACCTAAGAGCTCATGTCAGCTTTTTTTTTCTCGTAATACGATGATGGAGCTTTATTTGGCTGCAGAAGTATTTTCTTAAATGCTTCAGATAATTCATCTACACAAGCTTCCGCCAAATTATAATTTGTCTTCACTTTCATCATCCGCGAAGCAACATACACCTGAGATATTCCTTTTGCATATCCATCGTAAAGAGGTTAAGTAGCTGCTTCAAATGCTTCAAAAGTGCTATCATGATATGGTTCCGCTATGACCGTCTCTTCAATCGGTTCTGACATGTATATCGGCGCGATATCCGCTTGAACTTCTGGAATTTCCTGGTATTTCATCGACACATGCCGAATGATTTGCTCCAGAACTTTCCCCAACATCATAGAATTTTTCTTTGTGGCTCGTCCAAACGTAGTAATTTTCCTTAAAACCGTATGAGAAAAGATGTCTTGACACAAATTTTGCTTCTTGTTGCTTCATGTTTTGCATCGCGCACATGGACATAATTATTTTCGCCACTCCTGATAATCTGCTTGACCACACGCAAATTCAAGAAATGCGTTGATCCCTCCCAAAAAAAATTCTGAAACACAATTACTCTCAGGATTAATCCTTTGATCCATCCATTATCTTGGTTCAAAATAAAACGGCATTTTTTATGACAAAATTTTGGGTGTTTGTTTATGTTTTGTGTATCACTCTTTGAAATGCTTCATTCTGCCGAAGTTATGATATATTGAAGAGAAGGCACGACACAGCCACACTAAAAGTGTGGCTAAGATAAATATATCTGCACCAATCGAATATATTCTCTTCTTTACACTGTATAAAAAAGTCATATACCCGTTGTAGCCACGGTAAAAGCCACGAACATGTAGTGGCCGTGAAACTTTTGGTCCCAAGATTGGACACAACACTGTCACTTCTATGTCGGCATAAAAAACAAAATAAGCGACTCTGCATTTTAGTGGCAAAGTGTGGATTTAGTTATAGCCACAGATATTTTAGTGGCTTAATCGTAGTTTTTTTCTTTTTATCGTGGCTTAAATTGTATCGTGGCTTGTTAGTGAAAAAATCGTGGCTTTTTCTGACTAGCCACGGTTTCGGCGTGGTTTTACCATGATTATGCGGTAAATTTTTACTAGTGTAAGACTTTTCTGTTAGATCAGTTCTGTTAATTTGTTATGTTATTTAGGTCTGTATTATGCTCTTGAAAAATTAATTCTTAAGACTCTTCTGTTTGTGACGTCTTATATATTGCGAACAGCTTCCTTCTAATAATTTTTTAAGAAGATTATCTTTCAAGGACTTATTGTTGCAAACACGTACAAAGACTTGTTGTTGCGTAGCTATACGACAAGGGAAGTGGACAAGAGACAGAGACAGAGAGAAAGAGAGTGAGACAGAGAGAAGAGATTTGAAATGTGGAACAACGATGTGAAGAATCTATTGCACAAGAAATTGTACAAAGTGACCAAAAGGATTCAACAAGGGACGACACATTTGTATTATGTTGTTTTTAACTTCATTGATGCACGTTTCGACAATTACTTCGCCTCCGCTGGTGGAAATGGGGTAACATTTTCTTTTTTTGCGAATCTCTCTTTTAGGTTTTCAAGTTCTGGGTTCCGTGAAAGTATATTTTTTCTGTCTTATTTTGGGTTTCTAATTGTTGTCTTGAGATGTTATCGTATCACTTGTCTGAAAAATTGTAAACTTTGCTTGACGTTTTCTTTGCAAAGTGCAGAGTTGCTTCATTACCTAATAAACTTGATAACTCTATATTGTTTTCTTTTAACCTTTTACTGAGCTGAGTCACGAATCTCATTACTGCCATTGTTTTATCTCTTATTATGCAGATTGGTATGTACAACTGTCGTGGATACGGTGATATATCTTTATTCCAATCCTACACCGAAGAAGATGTAAGGACGCATACATATTATATAGTTTCCATGAAATAAAAAATCAGCAAAGTTTCATTGATGCTATATATGTCTGATGTGCTTTGGTGATTAGACAAAGGAGTCATTTTACATTGTAAGCTGGGCATGTGGCCCTAAAGGGATCCCATTTGTTTTGGCTGGAGGATTGAAAGGCATAATTTGAGTCATTAACACTACTGATAAAATGGTTCATAAGGTACTATTGCATTTTTATTTATATTAGCTTTAGACCGACATGAAGTTAGGGGCAGACCCACATTGAGGGTTATAGTGTCAATTGACACAACAAATATGTTATAAATAAAAATTGTAGATTGTACATCATAGTCTTAAGTGGCGCATCTGGTTGAAACTAGTAGGTATGAACCCACAGATCCAGGTTTGATTCTATCTACTAACATTTTTATCATATAATTGTACTACAGACTTTGCACTATTTTCCTTTTTCAGTTTTTTATTGTTTTGTTGGTCATTTATGGTAAAGTAATTTCTCTTAGAAGATGGGTTGCTAAACTTTAATCATCTACTTATTAAAAAAGAAGTATTTTTAATATCTAACCTTAATATAGTAGAAGAATAATAACTTTGTCATTATTGCTGATGTGGCGAGCTCACAACTCTTCTCAGCCAAGTAAACTAACAACCCTTTAATTACTAGGATATTTACATTTTTGTGCCATTGGTACCTGATACATATTATACATTTTCGATTACTTTATACAATAACCCATAGAATAGGACCATAAGTTAATAAGAGTAACCATCGTCGGGCACAACATATGAGAAGGCGAAGTCGAGTCTGTATCATCGTCATCACCAATTCCGTTAAAGTTCTCTTTCAAACTTCTGCCGTCGTTAGTAAAACTGACTGTCGATCTGGACTTTTACATCCTTTGAACCGGCAACTATTGAGACAGTAAAACCATGGTTTCTCCTGTTACAACTTACAACTCTCCAGTCTTTTCTTGAACGGACTTGAAGAAATCAATTGGTAGCTCAGAAGCTTTGATTAACATGGCGGTGATGTTAAAAACACCTGGAACTTTGATATTAGCACGGCGGATCTGAAGCGCAACGGGAGACGAACTTAACGGACGCGTTTGGGAGGAAGTTACAAACGAGGAAGAGTACGGTTTTCAAAATACCTTGAGGTCGTTTGACGACAGAAGTGAGGCGTCTCACAAACATTTTGCTCAGGTGGATGATTTACAAGGACTTGAGCTTCTGAATCTTTTGGCTAAGGCGAGATCAGATGAGCTCGAGGTTTTGAAGCTTTGATAAATGGTAAGGTTTTCATAACACTTTTCAGCATCGTTAACCAAGAGATTTTTCCAGGTAGCAGGGATTTTGACTAGCAACCAGTCGTGGGGTATGTTGTATAGTCTTAACAGATCATAAACCAAGAGACATCAACAACATCATCACATGTTAAGAGAGATTTTAAGTATGTATGAAAGGCATACTCTCATTGTTACAAAACAGAAAATACCTTACAGATAATGGCATTGGTGTTATAAGCAAGACGTGTATACACTTCCGTTGAAACTCGACCTGGAATGAGTTTGACAAGATCTCCACCTACGTTTAAAATAGCCTGCAATTTTCTCATCAGTAATTGACAAAAAACTATGAGCTGTGTACGAGACCTGAAAGTGGAAAATAGAAAAATAAGTTCTTAGAAGATCAACCTTATGGAAAAGAAAGTCTGGGACTCCGTGGTATCAAGCCCCGCACAGGTATAGTCCGCCAATGCCATGTCCACAACATTCTAATCATGTATTGTCATAGCTTGATGCTATAAGAGAGACAATCATGTACGGTCATAGTATGATGCTATAAGAAACCCATATCTCATCCAAGACAAAACTCAGTAACTAAATTATAATGAAGTAGGGATATATGCTACCTCTCAAGTCTCAAAGTCATAAATAAAAAACTGTAGGGCTGTTCATTTGGTAGCCGCAGCTACCTGCGGCTGCGGATGCGTCAACCTTTTTCAAATTTTTTTGTTCGTTTGATTGACGCCATCTTCTGCGTCTAGATGCCGCGGTTGATGCCACTTACTGCGTTTGCCGCCGAAAAATCTAGCGTCTGCGACATAAATGATGCGGCTAGAAAGGTAAGTTACGTTTTTTCCCTTAACATTATTTAGTATTTACAAACAAACCTAACCCTAATAAACGCAGCCGCAACTCATTTGACGCAGATCTCATCTTCCATCTTCATCTCCTTCCAGCCTCGAGCTTCTCCATCTCCGACCAACCTCGATCTCATCTCCATCTCCGACCAACCTCGAGCTCATCTCACTCTCCGACGAAGCCTCGAGCTTCTCCGACGCACGCAGCCACGAGCTTCTCCTGACGCACGCAGCCACGAGCTCGAGCTCTAGCTCTCTCTCTCTCTCTCCGACGCACGAGCTTCTCTCTCTCCCTCGACGCCTCAAGCACTCATTCTCTCTCTCCGACACATCGAGCTTCTCTCTCTCGACGCCTCAAGCTCTCTCCCTCGACGCCTCAAGCTCTCTCCCGTAAGCTTCTGTTGGGGTCAAAATCGGTACGACGGAATCAATAGCCAAAATTCCCCGCAAACGCGTAAACGCAACAGTTTTATGAATCTCGAGGATCATTTTGTAAAACTCGAAGATCGTTTTATAAAACTCGAAAGATCGTTTTATAAAACTCGAAAGATCGTTTTATAAAACTCGAGAGATCGTCTTATAAAACTCGAAGATCGTTTTATAAAACTCGAAGATCGTTTTATAAAACTCGAGAGATCATTTTATAAAACTCGGAGATCGTTTTATAAAACTCGAGAGATCGTTTTATAAAACTCGAGAGATCGTTTTATAAAAACTCGAAGATCTTTTTATAAAACTCGAAGATCGTTTTATAAAACTCGAGAGATCTTTTTATAAAACTCGAAGATCGTTTTATAAAACTCGAGAGATCGTTTTATAAAACTCGAAGATCGTTTTATAAAACTCGAGAGATCGTTTTATAAAAACTCGAAGATCGTTTTATAAAAACTCGAAGATCGTTTTATAAAACTCGAGAGATCGTTTTATAAAAACTCGAAGATCGTTTTATAAAACTCGAGAACTCGTTTTGCAAAACCGCGAAAAACCGAAACCGCCGCAGAACGCGATCTAGTCACGACTAGATCGCCTGCTGGCGATCTAAGCCGAGCTGGCTTAGATCGCCAGCAGGCGATCTACACTCCC
>CAKOAT010430710.1:199071-259156 GCA_932364175.1 Eruca vesicaria subsp. sativa | reverse complement strand
TTGTAAATACTTGAAGATGATGAGGTTGAGAGAGTAAAAATGCCATTTTCGAAAAAAAATTCAAAAAACATTTAAATGGCATTTTCGTAAATAAAATGAAGATGTGGGGTGAATAGGACAAAAACAAGATGAGTCAAAAGAAGAGGTTAGTTTTGTGTTTGACTTGGAGTTTTGAGTCAAATTTGCAAAAAGCCCTTTTAAAAACGTAGTGGATGGCGTGTTATAAAGTACATCATTCATGTAACTGCGCTCACTATATATGCAACCTCCAAGAGTAATAACCGTTGATCAACACATTAACAACTAATACTTCTGTCAGTACAAGATCCTCGTGAATGACGAATTTAAAAGCAATATTGTACCATAGAGAGAATTATGTTTTTTTTTTTGGACAACAAACAGCTGATCTATTACTCAAGCAACTTAAGGTGGTTTGTAACCAGACCGGAACAGAACAATCAACATACACAAGCTTACGATAAAAAGACCTAGCAATCTTGGCTAGAGAATCAGAAGCACCGTTCTGTAATTTAGGAACGTAAAAAATCTTGAAATCAGGAAAACAGATCTTCACTGTCATCACTTTTTCCAGTTCCATTGAGAAACTAGGTCATGCATGAGAATTCCTTAGCATCTCGATCATCTCCTTGCAATCAGTTCCAAAGCTCTGACATGGCGAATGTTGAAGCATGTTCTCCATTGCCCACCTCAGTGATTCCAACTCTGAATGCAGCGCCGATTCCACTCGATCGAAGTTTCGCAGCCCCAATAACTGTATATCTCCGGAATTGTCGTTCAACACCCATCCACATCCACTGAAGAGATCCGTAGAAGTCCAAGATCCATCCACCAAGCATATGTTACCCAGACTTAAGGTCTGTTCTTCAGCTATTCCATTCCCAGGGGGAACCGGAATGTCCTGCTCGTTTGCTTGGAACAATGCTTGGCATTCACTCTCTGCATAGTGCACTGTCTCCAACGGATCCCTATCAATGCCTCTGAACAACTTATCATTCCTAGCCTTCCAAATGTAGCAAATGAGCCAAGGATAAGGATCCCTGTCCAACTCTGGCTCCATTATCGCAGTCTTCCTCCAGAATAAGTAGTCCATATTCGTATACGTACTTCGTACTGGAAACAAAACAGGATTGGTAGGTGTAGATGATAGCGCCCAAGTTTGTAGAGCAGGTGGACATTCAAATATTGCATGATTGATCGTCTCCTCAGGTTCCCCACAACGAGGGGCAGTGGTTGTCACATCGCATCTGTCTGTGGTTTAAGATGCTCGTCACAGCTCATGACCTGTTATCAGCTGCCACATAAGATGGCCAATCTTTTGGTGAGCCCTGACCTTCCAAGCATGTGCTTGGAGTTTTGTGATACTAGGCTCACATACTACAGATTCGTCTTCCTTCCTTAAGATATTCCGCGCTACCCAGTATCCAGATTTAACTGTATACTGACCATTCCTCGTATAGCTCCAGCAGTACGTATCCCGTCGGTGCGTTGAACTGATGGCCAAACTCTTAATGAGTGGTATATCAGCCACATCAATATAATTACGAAGACGGCTATCATCCCAAGTCTTCGTTTTTTGATCAATCAAATCGCTCACTCTCATGTTCGGATGCAGGACCGGTGCCAGTGGGGGTTGCTGACCTCGCAGGTATAGTAGGAATCCAAGGATCTTCCCAAATTTTAACTTCATAACCTGAATGAACCTTGTGTCTAATTCCTAACAATAGCAAATCTCTTCCGACCGATATGCTTGTCCACACATATGATGGGCTATTAACATTAAGTTGGCGCAAAGGCGTACTTAATCTGTAATACCGTCCTCGCATGACACGAGCTACCAGAGAATCCGGGTTCTGTGCTAGTCTCCATAGTTGCTTCGCTAGTAGCGCAAGGTTAAACTCGTGGATCATCCTAAAACCGATTCTGCCTTCTTCTCTAGGTAAGCATAACTTATCCCATGTTGACCAGTGTATACCCCGTTTAGGTGGATTTGAATTCCACCAGAACTGTGCAATGGCACTGGCTAGATTCGCACAAATCTCCAATGGGAGAAGGAAACAAGACATTATGTACGTTGGTAGAGCGAGCAGGATTGATTTTATCATAACTTCTTTCCCGCCTTTAGAAAGCCACCTGCCAGTCCATCCATTCACTCTACCTCTCAGCTTATCCCTAAGGAAGGCAAAGAGCTTGCATTTGGCCCACTGATATCCTCTGGTATCCCTAAGTATGACCCCATTCCTCCTTCATTTTGGATCCCAAGAGTATCTTTAATCTCTTGTCGCACGTCCTGTCCAATTCTTTTACCAAAGAGTAAAGAAGACTTATCAAAACAGACTATCATCAGCAAAGAGAAGGTGAGATACCGAAGGACACGCACGCGTGATGCGCATCCCCGTTAACTTTCCTTGATTCTCTGCGTGATTTAGAAGGCTAACAAGCGCTTCCGTGCACAGAATAAAAATGAAAGGGGACAGAGGATCCCCCTGTCGTAGACCTCTCTCCGAAACAATATTCCCTCTTGGTTGTCCGTTCATTAGTACCTTGTACTTTACTGATGTTACGCATCTCATTATCATAGCTATCCAGACCTCAGAAAATCCCATCTTCCTCATGGTGGCCTCAATGAAGGACCATTCCATCCTATCATATGCCTTGCTCATATCCGTCTTAATATCCATTCTTTTGTTTCAGCCACTCGGTTTTGTTCGTAAGGCGTGGAAGAATTCCTGAGCTATCATAATGTTATCTGATATCTGTCTCCCAGCAACAAAGACTGACTGGGTCTCGGATATCCTGTCTGGTAGAAACTTTTTTAATCTCTGGCATAAGACCTTTGAGATAATTTTGTAACTAACATTGCATAAGCTAATAGGACGTAGCTGACTCATCTGATTTGGCTTATCCACTTTTAGAATGAGACATATATTATGTTAAAGCGATCACGTATCATCTTTTATATTTATTTTATTTACGAAATCGTTTATTAGCTTTTTACTCATGGAGATAATTTAGGAAAGATAACGGAGATGCATGTTTCACACGGTAACCCTCTGATATTACACTCTTTTCTTTGGCGGTTGCCTATTATTCTTTAAAACGGAATCCTGTAAACATAAAAAAAATTTATAAAACAGTAAGAATGTATAGAAAACCTTTATGCTAATGTATAAACTTTGACAAGTCCCCTCTATTCATTAGTAAAAGAGTCCTAAGAAATGTGAAGTAAAAGAACAAAGATGCCTTAGGAATTGAAATAAAGATGGAACGGGATCTTACTTGGTAATTTCTCAAGAAATTAGTGGATCAAAATGTAAATAGTTTTCTTTTTTAAAGGATAAGCCACAACATATAGTGAATGGATGGTCAGGATGGTGGCTGTCAAAAATTGAAAAGAGGTTCTCATCAAATATATTGTGCTAACACTACCGAAATATGTTATGTTCAGCTTCTTGCTTTCCTTAGACATTTTTGAAAAACTAGCTAGCTCAGTTTCACACTTCGAATCCACATCAAACAGGTTTCCATTGGATGAAATGGGAGAAACGATGCTTACAGAGAGATGAGAGTGCCCTTAGATTCCCTATGACCCATGAGTTTAATCTAAGCATTGTTGGCAAAGCAACTATGGAGGTTAGTTTAATCCCAGATTCTCTTGTAGCTTGGGTATTGTGTGGCAAGTCTTATAGTCTTAGCTTGCCCTTGCAAATAGGTTTCCATACACTCCTTCTTATGTATGGACAGACCTTTCTATTGCGAGACTGTTATTTTTATTGGAAATTAGACATAAGATTCATTCAGCTTATTAGGCTAAATCATGCGAGTATCCTTGGAATCCGTTTACACATGCGAGGTCGGGTCAGCCCAATGTCTTGGTAGTTTATCCCAGAAAGACAATTAACGATTTTATTAGAGATGATATACAGGAATGAGATGTGGAGATGCTTGAAAATTTTGTTCATCCAGAGGATATACCATTAATTAGGAGCTTGGACATAAACTGACAATTCATTGATATAGTTATTCTTGGAGCTTTAAGTGGTCGGTATAATATTGTTGAGGTCAAAATCGGTCATGGTAAAAATAAACACCTAAAATATTCTGAGAAATTGTGCGTTAAGAAAATATTAACTAGAAATGTCGAAGAAACTATACGGCATCAGTCAAGCTAATTTTCATAAGAATACAAGAATAAAATGCGTATATTTCATTCCGGACAAGGAATAGATGAATTTCTACCCAAACATAAAAAGATCAGAAAAGCGTTTTTGCGGAAGGTTTTTGCGATAAATGAGTTTTGTGAAACACTCTTTCGTCAAATAAAATCTGGAAAGTTTCCGGGGAAAAACATCATAGTATATTCTATGAGATAATCTTTCATAAATCAACTTTCAGAAAATTTCTTTGGAAGAACTTTCGTAACGCAAACAAAATAGTTCCAAAAGTACACAGGTCACCACAAGGAACCCACGAAGCTCCCAAATCGCCAGTTGGTGACCACAAACCTCCCAGGTTGCCAGAAGACGACCACGTAGCTCAAAGATTGTCTTCAGGCGACCACAAAGCTCCTAGGTCACAAGCAGGCGACCACGAAGCTCCCAGGTCGCCAACAGGAGACCACGAAGCTCTCAGGTCACCAGCAGGCGAACACAAAGCTTCCAGGTTGCCAGCAAGCAACCACAAAGCTCCCAGGTCACCATCAGGCGACCATGAGGCTCCCAGGTCGCCAGCAGGTGACCACGAAGCTCCCATGTTGCCAGTAGGAAACCACGAGGGTCCCAGGTCGCCAGCAGGCGACCACGAAGCTTACAGGTCGTCACAAAGCGACCACGACTCTCCTCCTCGCCAGCAGACGAGCCCCACCTCACCCTCTTCTCCTCGCCAGCAAGCGAGCTAGACCTTCTCATCTTCTCCTCTCCATCAGGCTAGTGCGACACCACGGCCTCCGCTCCTCCCACTCTCACATCTCTGTCCTTCGGGTCTTCATCAAACTGTCTCTTGTTTTGTCTCGATTGAAGTTACCGTTGAAAATTTACGATAAAAACAGAAAAAGTGTTTTTTTCTCCTAAAAATCTCAAATCTATCGTATGAAACGATAAATGTTTATTTAACACCAATGTTATCTTGACCATACGATTGGTTTTCATTACCTGATAGAACCAACATCGTATCAAAGGCGATTTCTCCGAAAGAAGTCGCAAAAACATTCAAATAGAAAAAAATAGCCCGAGAAGGTCTAAAACACAGCCAAATCCCACTTACAATTTTAGACGAGAATGAGCCCAAACTACAATGACGGTCTATCTAATAGAAGAAAAATGTAAATTTTCTAGGGTAAGCATGAAGATCAAGAGGATAAGAAAAACTTTGGCAAAGAGATAAACTCAAATTGGAGGCAAAAAAGGAAAAGATGGTCGGCCTTGGAGGCATATATAAGGAGAGCCAAGCTGATGAGCACAAGAATATTTTTCAGCTCTTAGAACTCTCTGCACTTAGAAAATTTAGGCATTATTTTTAACATGTCTGTTTCTATGACTGGCATTTGATTACTAGATGAACTCGCACATGCAGTTCGATCTCTTGTTCCACTCTTTTAATTGAACTACTTTTGGCTTGATGCAAGCAGCCTTCCATAAGGTTCAGTCCAAAATTAACAAAACCTTTTTTGTAGCTTTTTCGTCTTATGTTATCGATCTGCGACTCAGCTAGGTTTAAGGTTTTAGGTAGCTAGAACTAGGGAACTCGCTTAGAGCTCTTGCCGCCAAAGCTTTATAACCATTTGTACTAATCATAATGCTCTTACGCGGATTCAAAATAAAAGATCTACTCTTGCTAAATTCATTTTGTTATCTTTCTATATTTTTCGCATTTATTTGGTCACTTGTCCTGGGTTCTCGCTGAGAATCAGGAGCTAAAGGAAAGTAAGGTTTTCCATGCTTTTTTCCGATTATGGAAATCGACAGTGCAAATTTTGGTTCCCACAACTATTAATTCGGGTTACTGAGTTTCTAGAAATATCTGAGATCATATATTTGGAGTCAAGTATATATTGCTAAGCTTCAAGCCTTCTCTTGGAAATTTAATTCTCCTCAGAAGATGATCCATATTATATGGCAGCTGATGCATTACATGTAATTGTAACAAGGAATCTAACAAGTCATCATATGCGATTTGACAATCATTGTCCTAGATTTTGGGAAACCGATGAATCTGTGAGTCATGCTACTTTTGAATTTCCTCCAGCCTTTAAAGCATGGCCTTATCGGCCACACCTCCTAATAAAAAAAAATTACCGGTCTAGAGTGTATACACCAATACAAATTACTACTTTTTTGAGAAAAGCAGTATTGAAGACCTGGAAATGGATATAGCTTCTTACCCGTGGATAATCTGTTTTTTTTTTTTTTGGAAAGCTTAGAATAATAAATCATTCAAATAATTAACAGTGACACACTGGAACTGATCATACTCACAGAGAGTGAATGCCAAGCTTGGTTCTCGGAAAATGCAACAATTTCTATGGCGACCCAACCACCATCTATTCTATTAAAACAAAAGTATAAAAGAATATTTTCCTATTTTAAGTGATTTTTTTACAGATTTTCATTCCATTTTTAATTAATTCCAATCAGTTCCTTCATTGTTTTTTTTTCTAAATAATTACTTAATTTATTGTAATTATTTTATTTTGTTGTCTTGCCTGAACATGAAGTTCGTATGGTTTTGGTTTTGATGTATGGAAATTTAAAATATCCTAAAAACTTATGTATCTGAAACATGTTTGGATATTTGTACCAAAAATTATTATATTAACTGATTGAATTCCGGTAATTGAATCAAAATTAAAAATAATCAAGTAACGATATTATCCGATTTGATCGGGTTCAGTTCTGATGTATAGGACTTAAAAATATTTAATTAATTATATGATGACACATATAAAATATATAATTTAAATCCTTATGCGTACAAGACACGTTTGGTGGATGACGCTTGGACTTCTAGATCGCATTTTAGTGGTTGTGGATAGGTTTGAAAAGATAAGTCTGGATAAATCCAACTTATGGGTACAAGAAACTAAAGAATAAGAGAATTCTGATTGAATTCAGAGCTCAAAGTACTTACTTGGAATATAGAAACTATGTTATGTCACTCAACCTACTAGGACTTTAGATTAGACGGAAAGGTACTTGATCGCGATGATAAAGGAACCTCAGACGTGGTCAAACTTCTCGACAAACTCAAGGAGATAGAAGTGATACAAAGAAGATTTCAATTGAAATTTCTTTACATACCTCGAGGCCAATAAGAATTGTTGACTCTTTCTCTAGAATTGTAAGATCTTTTCATATATATATATTTGTTATGTTGATTGTTTTGTTCTGGTTTGGCTTTCCAGACCACCTATTGTTTTAATAATATAAAGGCATTTTAATGTTAAAACGATTAATAAAAAAATACTTAACTAATTGGGGATTTGTCCAAAACAATTTAGTTGGGGATTTTTTGGTATTTTTTATCTATAAACTTATATATATATAATGTATATACTGATATTATTTAGTCTAATAGTATCCTTTAGACCTTATTTGAGAAGTGATTTTGCCACATATCATTAGCACAGTCACTTTCACCAAAAAAATGTGACACGATATAGTTGAACTGATGACATGGCTTAAGTTTAATGTGACATGGACAATTACAATTAGTATTAATTTTCATTTTTGGTAAACTTTTTAGAATACGATAACAACTTATATATCATCATTAAAATAAATTTATTAGAATATAAAAATTAAATAATATAATAATAGAAATAAAAATATTTGAAATTTTGAAATATAATTTAAGTATATTTTATAATCATACAATTTTTTATTTGTTAGATTTGCAAATTTTTCTACAATATTTTTAATTTTTTGTAAATTTTAAATCGTAATACGATTTGTTTCCATTTGATATCTACAAGTTCAGATTTTTTTTAATAATTATTCAATTTTATATGAATTTTTAATTTTATACATGTCAGTTTAATATATTTTAACCAAAAATGAAAATCTATTTAAGATTATAATTATAAATATATACATATCTATTTTAAATATAAATTAAAATAAATCAAATAATTTTATTTTAGTTTTATGTTTAATTATATCAAAATTATAATAAAATATTAATATCAAATGATAATATTTGAATTTTTAACAAATTTTTGTTTTAAATATAATTCAAGTTTTAAATTTGTATTGTGTGCGGGAAAACACTTAGTGCGTCCATTTCTCACAAGTTCAATAAGATCACTTTCTCAGTATTTTGTTTAAGTTTAATGAATGCGATCATATATTTTCTTTTAATAATAGTAGAATTCCCGCTTTATATTCATAGTCTCTTTTGGATTGATATTCAGATTTAAATAATAACATTTTCTAACAAAGGTGGTTTAAACCATGGCACAAAAATAATAATCCGTGACTATATCTTGTACTCAACCTTTTTTGTTGCGATTTTACTAACTAGTGACAATTATCATTTTCATGACAAAAATATTACAATTTATTTTGTGAGTCTTATCTACAAATAGCATATTTATGAAAAAAATCTAATTTAGAACATAAAACTCTAAAAGTGATTGAAAGACCTCTCTCTCTTGATTTCTCTCCTCCTTCTCTCTACAAGACCAAACTTCTTTCGAACTGATCTTCGTTTTCCGGCCGACGATTGTGGGCTCTCACAGCCACGTCGTCAGTCGGATTTTGTTTTTTTTATGTCTTTTTTTTGTTTATGTTTTAAAGTTTCATGAGTCTACAAAAGCAGATCTTCTTCAACCAAGTTACTTTGGTCTAGTGGTAAAGGAGCTCCAGCTGGAGTGTCCGCCCCTAGGTTCAAGTCTTGGCCACTGCGGAATTTACATATAGGCTGCAGCATCCGAGATTGAAGACCGTTATAGGTGAGCCACATGGTGACGTCTTGGCAGTGTCCTTGCTCGCTTTGGTCTCTAGTCTGAACCACTTCGGTGGAGTCAGGATACTCGGTTAGCAGAAGAAAAAAAAGCAGATCTTCCTCTAGATTCCCAGATTTTGTTTTGATGGCAAAACTTCTAATGATTTGGACCTGATGACGTCTTGCATGTTCGATGGCGTTTCAGTTTCTTTGGTCTCTCCCTTTGCATGTTGGATCTGTAGCTGTTACAAAGGTTCGCTTTTGTCTCCCGCTCTGAACCAACTTCTTTAATCTGAGATGTTCTTTTTGTGCTTGCTTCTGGTGATAGTTTGCTGTGATCTGAGAGTGTGCTACTCCTGCAACTGGTTTCTCATCTTTGACCTTTTGGACAGGGTTATCCGGCTTCTTCTCAAGGAGTAGAGGCTTTGGCCTTCTAAGCATCTTGGCGTTGGTCGACGACAGAAGGTGGTTCTTCGTCTTCCTCGGTTGTTCACATCAGCTTTTCGCTCGTGGCTTCTTCTCTTTAAGAAGCAATATAATGAGATGAGCGTCTGTAACTTTAACCGGAATAAAGTTCGCTGAAGATGTTATCCGTCTTATCTCTCTCAAATCTCAGTCAAATTTATTGCTAGGGTGTCTTGTTAATTTGATTTAGATATATTTTTTTTTTCTTGTTGCTTATTAGATATACTGGTTTCTGGGGATTCTGTTTAGTCTACCGGCTTTGGTTTCCAGGAAAATCTCTTATTTTCTCTGGCTTTGGACTCTGGGGATTTTGATAAACTCGCCGGCTATCAATATAGTGTATGACCTTGTTGTAATGTGGAATCAATATAATCTTTCAGTGTTTTTAAAAAAAAAAAGAACATAAAACTCTAATATGTACGAGTTGTTTTTATTGGTCAACTAACACAACATATGAATGGGTGAAGAGTCAATCAAGAAACTTAGAGAATTCAGAAGACCTGCTTTTGGATCAATCAAAGAGTTTTCATAGATATCTTATTCGAAACAATTTTTTTGAGGGATGAATTCAATCGAATCGCATAAAGAAATATGAGAAAGCTCTTCTGTTAATTATCAAAGTATCAAAAACATACTGTTTATATAGCCCTTTCCAACCAAAAAGCCCATTAAAAAATATCATAAAATAATATTAATAGAAATAAAGCTAAAACCAAATCATATAAAGCTAAAGGATAAAATATTCTAAACTAGTGGTATTCCGGCGCTACGCGCCGGGTTCGTATACTTTATTTTTTAATGAATTCAAAGTTGTTTTTTATTCATTTTGATTTTGATATTGGCTACTGACAGTATTGTAAACGGTTTTCAGTGATTGATTCAATAAAAATAGAAAAAAATAAATGATAGTTACACCAATGTAAATATAATTGATTTTAAAACATAAAGCAAAATTGATGTTCCGAAAAAACATACCAATGTAAATATAGTTGATTTTAAAACATAAAGCAAAATTAATGTTCCGAAAAACATGTAATTGCATGTGTTGTTTTGTGATCATCTTCTTTGAATGAAGATAATAAATTCATTCATCCTCTTTAAAGTAGTAATAATTTTCTCGATTTGTCAATGTCATGGATGTGGCAATTTGTTAGAGACTTCATTGTAGATGTATTGGTTAAATATTTTGGCCTTTCATTGTGAAATCAATAAAAGAATCCTTAATCATGGTCCAGCATTGTTTGGACTTGAATTGACTATTTTTCAGGATACTTTATATTTTACCCTATAAAAAGTTAAAGACTATTACAAAATATTAGCATTAAGAGAAAATTATTTTACAACATTTTCTTTAAAAAAAAAAGAATCTTAATGGTAAGACCAAGAAAGCTGTTGGATAAAAGTGAAGATATTAGATTAATAAAAACGAATTTCAAATGAAATACGCAAACTTAATCATTTGCTTAGATAAGTAGAAAATATGTAGTAACATCTCTTGTTAGTCTTATTTGGGTCGCAACCTATTGTAGCTTTTGTTCCTTTAAGAACAGTGGAGCAACTATCTTACATAATGCAATGTCTTTTTATAAAACCTTACAATGTCATATGAAAATGATTTTTATACCTAGAGTATTTCTATTTTTGTTTGTATGGACTGTCGTAGTTTTTGAAAACTCTGATAATTTAATTGATCAAGTACATTTATTCTGTATTAATAGTTTTTGATGAATAGGTTTTAATTACTATTTCAGTATTTTTCATGCGGAGGTCATGATTTGTTTAAGGCTTAATTTGCCTTAGTCATTTCATTTGAACTAAAGGAAGACGTTTAGTAAATAATTTTAGTTAATAGCCAAAACATACATTGGGTTTAATATAGAATGGATTAAGTTTCTAAAGCTTTTTGCGATAAGAAAATCATAGGACATGTTCTATAGATAGAGTTGCAGCAGTTGGTAAAGCTGTGTCGAATAAGAAAATTAAAGGAAGACATAACAACAGAAAAAAATTTAGTGGGGAGTTTTGTTTTTTTTTTGACGTGGAGCTATGCCAAACGTGCCTTCTTCTTTTCGTTCTCATTTGGACCATAAACCGGTTTGGTTGATCCAAGACGACCGCATCCTGGTACCACAGATGAGGATGGTTGATGGTTTGCATTTATAGTCTCTCCGAGTTCTCCTTACACACCATCTGGTAGCTCAACATTAGTTTTATTGTCACCATCATAAACCTTAGATGCTACTGGATTCTCTCCAGGCATAACATCATCAGCTCTACGGTCACCACCCTGTTCAGAATGCAGTAATGATCATAAATATATTCTTTAGGGAAAAAGATAAATTAAGACAGTATGAAGTACAACATCAATAAAAAATTCTGGGAGAGGTGCATCCTGGCGCTCAGAAAGGATTGAGACAGGAAATGGTGAAAGTTTGGTTTTTGGGAGTGAAGTTGAACTCATCTAACTTGAGCTGGAAGATGAAGGTCTTGCCAAACCATATCAGCAATAAACTGTGGGAGTTTGTTGTCCACATGAGCATCGACACATCACCCAGCAAACCTGAGACATCTTAAATTTAGAAAACTATACACAGAAGGAATAGTATGTAATTCTAAATGGCTAAATATATAGCTTACCAAAATATGGGTAGTTTCAGTAGCTTGAATGTTGGTTAACTTAACCATCTCCACACGGAACAAAGTTGTAAGAAAGTTGCAGAGAGCTGCATTATTGATAACCATAAACAAAACAGTTGAAGATTACAATTAACTTTGGTAATAAGAACTCCACTCGTCTCTTTTAAAAAGACAAAGAGAAAAATATTAAAAACATAATTAAATTAGGTTATTCACTAAAAATAGATACATTGCTATATTTGTTTTCCTTTTTACAACTGAAAAGATTCAAAGTAGAATAAGCATTACACGTTGTACCTTTAAGAGATGTAGAGTAAACACTGGAGTTATTCTGCTGCGAGTACCTTTTTAGGTGTAGAGTAAGCACTGCACTGTCCTGTCGTTGATTGTGCTTCTGATGCACTGACCTCACCTAAAATGTCTTGCGAAATTGAAAGTAGAGGTTGGTTAACATAGAGGAAAGATGCTTAATTGGACGATTAGATTTACTTTAACTCAAAAAAAGAAGATTAGTTTCATTGAATAGCTTCTTGATGGTATTTGCCAATGCCAATAGCTGGTCGTGGTTGTGTGTGGAATCGAAACAGCTCAGTGGGTATTAGCTTCACTGAATCCTTAATTTATACAAATGACGTCAAATCATTAAATCCAAATAGAGACATGGGCGTGTGAGAGCCAGAAAACAGAACTCTCACTGAAAGGGATCAGTAAGTGCCGATGCAGTTTGCAGTGGTGGTGCCTTGGATGAGCGTTGACTGTTTGCAAATAACAAATAATAAGATCAGACTCTCATAATGGTTAAACGCGTACAAAACATTTAAAAAATACGGTGGTTCCACGTAGTTACCTTCTAGTCAAGAGGATCATGTGGAAAGCGACCATATTTATAGGTGAACCAATTCACCATTGTTGGATTAGATGCTTAACAGAAAGAGACAATTTGGATTTCAGTGGGTCTGTTCATCTCAAGCAACAAAGACATTTATAGATGAAGTTTCAGTCAGTTACCTTGGATTGGTTTAGTTCGAGAGAGTGGGGAAGAGTGATTCAAGACACGTTAATGCTTTGATTAATGTATCAGAATGATGTTAACGGCAGCCGTTACAGAGACAAACGCCGGAGGTGATGAGAAGTGAAGAGACAACGGCGAATCAAACCCTTAAACTATATGGGCCTCAGAAGACAAACCAAAAAAAAATGTTAATGGTGGAATTAAAGGACCAAATTAACGGAAACGTAAGGCGTTTCAAGATATACCGGGTGTGGCTTCATCCTATGATTACGACGGCGATATGACCTAAACTGATATTTGTTTTCTCCGATGACACACTGGACCTAAAAGCAATCATGATAAAGCCCAAATAAAATAACGCAAAAGAAACGATAAGAGAGAGAAAGATATGGTTGAAAGAAAGATAAAAGTCAGAATTTTGAAAAAATTAAATTCAATTGCACAGCACCAACCACATGATGACACGTGGCGAGAAAACCCCCCATCTAAAAAAGCAACGTAGACAGCTTGAGAGAGCAGATATCTCTACTTTATTATTTATAGATAGAAGTGAGCTATGTTGGCGCCAATATTGTCGATGCTACTACATCAGGATTCCTCGGGTAAGAAGGTTTTGACTGCGAATCAGAGCCATCAGAGTCAGAAACTTAACGAGAAAGGTATTTGACATTGAACATCAGAAGTACTACATCTGAAGGTAGTATAAAGACGATAAGTATTATCATTTATGTGTTCCAACACTCAGAGGGGTCAAGTTTTCTTTGCTTTAAGCTTGTTATACACATGGCATGCGTTCTCTTGTTAAGTATGCCCAAACAAGTTCTCCGACTTCAAAAACCAAGCGACGACGATGCTTATTGGCTTTCTCCTTATATTTTGTTTCGAGCTCTCCAAATTGGACAATGCCTTTGTGTGGACCTGTGAGAGTGACTCAACAAAGGCGGCTGCATCCCCCTGAATTCGAGTCTGGTCAGGCAAGGTAGACAATGCGAGGGGCTGTGTGGTATGATGCCATAAATAATCTGAAAAGGGCAAAATCCCAAGCTCTGATTGATAGAGTAATCATGAGCAAATTTAACTTGAGGCAATTTAGAGTCCCATGTCAATTTTACAAATTAAGTGTTGATTTCTTCTTTTCTACAATCATTATAGGGAAAATACAGTTTATAGGATGGACAGTCGACTCCATCAGTTTCACCATAATAATCTTTTTTATTAGAAGTATCCCAAACATATGGAAAATCTTATACTAATCACCATAATAATCTTCTGATCAGTGATCCAATGTTAAACAAGTTCTTGGCTAAAGGAGCTCATCTTAGAAGTTAGAATATAGAAAAATATTAAAATAGTGGGACATATATTTCTCCTAATCTTCCCCGCCATATATATTCGGCAACGTGGGAAGATTTAACGCAAATTAGTGCTTGTTTATTTTCTATTTAACCAAACTTATGAATTTATAGTAAATATGTGTCGAATTCTTTGCCCAAAAAAAAATGTGTCGAATTCTTTAATAATTACATGTATAATTATGGAAAACTTAAAGCAAGTTAATAGAGGCTTACTCATTGTATTGTGAGTTTCAAGAGAATAAAAAATAGAGACAGTTTTGTGGGGGAAAATTGTTGGAAAGAATTGAAAAATAGGAAAAAAAAAGACTCGCAGAAAGAGAGAAGAAGAGAAAGAAAAAGGGGAGGAAGGAGAGAGAACCCACCACCCTTTGGCCCTGGAGAGACCAAAGATGGTCGAAGAGAAAAAACTCTGAGATCATCATCATCAACATTCTGCAAAAACAAGGGCAAGTTCAACAAGAAATCAGAAAATATAATCCAATACTCATTAAATTTTCTTTAAAAAGTCATTTTCGCCTCCTGGGATATATTTTAGTCCTCGATTCCCAATTTCTTTGTTAAGAATTTTCTTCTTTAAGGTAAATTAATTTTCTTCTGATTTTATGTTTGATTTTGTATACATAATCTGCAAATGTTGTTCACTTATTAGAAAAAATAATTTATTTTTTGGAATTTTTTATGGGTTCCATAATTGCTTCACGTTGCTTCTTCAAGGGGTTATTCTTATACCATTTTAAAAGGTTATTATTTTAATAGTTTTTCTTCAAATTTTGATATTTCTTTTTGTTTGTTTAATGTTGTCTTTTAGGTATTAAAAGATTAACAAGAAGAAGAGAATTTCACGAGTTGTTGACTCCTGGAAAATCATTTTTTGATGATTAGGGCGTTGTGCAATTTATTTTGCAAACAATGAGAGACCCTTATTATTATTCAATCATCAACCTCGTCCTTCTCTTCTTGCTGAGGATTCTGTAAAGTTTGCAACTATTTTTGTTTTCTTTCTGTATTTGTTTATTAGAAAAAAAATCTGGATATTTTGTATAGCATTGGTGTATACCTAAAATGGGTTATCGATGGAATCCTATTGGATTTCAGTACTCTTGCATTATGTTCTTGATCATTATCCTTCAATCTCCTTCCTCATTTTCCCTCAATTCTGAAGGTAAACTTATTAACAACCTTTTCTCAAGTTTTCTACCATTTTTTCTGCTTTCGAATGTTTTAATTAAACGGTTTTTGATCGTTGTAGGATTTGTGTTGTTCAAATTCCGGGAAAGAGTTGATTCTGATCCTCATGGAACTCTTGCGAATTGGAATGTTTCTGATGATCATTCGTGTTCTTGGTTTGGTGTAACGTGTGTAGACAATAAAGTGCAGATGCTGTAAGTTCCTGTGTTTAGTGATTCTGTCTTTGTGATTCTTACCGCAGTTTCTGATGAATGTTTTGATTTGGTTCTGTAGGAATCTTAGTGGATGTTCTTTGGGAGGAACTTTAGCTCCTGAGCTAAGTCAAATGAGTGATTTAACATCTCTGTAAGGGAATTTTAACTGATCTGCTCTGTTTCTTGAAAGAACAAGAACTCGAAACCAATTCTTGTCTTTTTTTTTTCTGTATGTAGGATACTAAGCAAGAACAGTATCTCTGGTGCCATTCCAAATGAATTTGGGAATTTCCCGAGACTAAAGTTGTTGGATTTACGCGATAATAAGTTAACCGGAGCAGTTCCACATGAGCTAAACAAGATGTTGTCACCAGAAAACTTGTGAGTTAATAGGCTTTGCATGTGATGCTTTTTAAAACCAAATCAATCAATGTGTTTACAAGAGACTAACGTTTGTTTTATTTTTAAAATGGATTCAGATTGCTTTCTGGAAACAAATTTGCTGGTTTTGTGAAGATAAAGTTCTTGAGACTTCAATCGCTATATAAAGTCCACTTGAACAAACACCAAGAGTTGTCTTCTGCTTATAATGCTGTCTTCGACTGTGTAAATAGAAAACTTGGATACTGGTTAGTGAACATTACTGCATTCGAGATGTTTTAGATGGAGAAATCTTTATACAATGTTCAAATAACATTTTACAGTGTTTCAAGGAGAAGATTGCTAAGGCTAAACAAAGCACAAGCAATAGTATTGCGGATTAAAGCAACTACAAGACAGTACATGAAAGCATTTTCCTCTTTCGAAATATATATTCAATATCTCTATTATTTTGATTTGGTTTATATCTTTTCTATCCTTGTGTTACTGATATTCTGTGTTTATGTCCCTTCAGGCTGCTAAGGAAACCTCACGGAAAGAATAAAGTCGTGACTTACAATCCAAGTAAGCCAAAAACAGCCACTGAAAGTTCTGCTTTGAAACAACTAACTGTAACTCAAGCTTCAATATTCTTCCCCTTTATGGCAGGTTCTTTAGAGAACAAAACCAGTATCTTGAAAAGGCGTGAGTTACTAGAGGGAACAAGTAACTTAGCAGCTATGCCTGCACCTGAGGCTCCTAGTCCTTCTCCTCAGACCACAACCAAAGTGTTTCCTCGAAGCAGTGGGTCCTTTCCTGCATTAGCCACTGCAAAGAAGAGAATACCTCCACTAGTCCCTCCTTCTCTTCCTCCAACAGCTGAGAACAACAACAACAACACAAGCTCTGATCCCCCGAGGCAATTCGAAGAAGAAACAAATGAGTCTAAGGATGTTTGGTTCTATGTTGTTATCGTCGTTGCTGCTTTTGTAGCGGTGTTGATAGTAATAGCGGTTATATTCTTCTTCCGGAAAAGAGCTGTGAAGAGTATAGGTCCATGGAAGACTGGTTTAAGTGGACAGTTGCAGAAAGCTTTTGTAACTGGTAAGAAAAATGGTCTTAAAACTTTTTTTATTTGGTTCTGTTTTAGGTTTGACATAATGTGAGAAATGTTTTTCAGGTGTACCGAAGCTAAACAGGTCTGAATTAGAAACAGCTTGTGAAGATTTCAGTAACATCATTGAAACATATGATGGTTACACTGTCTATAAAGGAACTTTATCAAGTGGTGTTGAGATTGGTGTTGCTTCAACCGCGATTTTGGAAAGGAGAGAATGGTCAAGAGCCATGGAAATGACTTACCGCAGAAAGGTAACACTCTAAGAATCATATCTTTCGCCTTTTTTTGGAAGAATCTAGATTGATATTGGGAGAGCTCAAAATGTGCAGATTGATACAATGTCAAGAGTCAACCATAAGAACTTTATAAATCTAATTGGTTACTGTGAAGAAGATGAACCATTTAATAGAATGATGGTTTTCGAATATGCCCCAAATGGAACTCTTTTCGAACATTTATATGGTAAACATCTAAAAATGCCTTCATCTTGTGATCTTAGTTGCTTATTAGTTATTATTATCATCAACCCTATTCATCTTTTCTTGTTCAGATAAGGAGATGGAGCATCTTGATTGGAGCGCGAGGATGAGGATAATTATGGGAACTGCTTATTGTCTGCAACATATGCACGAGCTTAATCCGCCAATGGCACTCTCCAAACTTGTCTCGTCAGCAATCTACTTAACCGATGATTATGCAGCAAAGGTTCCTAAACTGTTTCAATGGTTCTTGATGTCTTGCGTAACAAGAAACTATTTCAGTGTTGTGACTCATAACCAAGCCACTAAAGGATTTTTTTTCTTTCTACTTTTCAGATCGGAGAGGTTCCTTTCGGCTCACAGACTGGACTTAAATTGAGAAAACCGACAAGTGGTGATTTAGACAAATCTTTATTGCCATTGCCACATGAACCAGAGACTAATGTCTATAGCTTCGGAGTATTAATGCTTGAGATAATCTCTGGAAGACTCGCTGATTCAGATGAGGAAGGTTCAGTTACAAAATGGGTACGTAAAACTCGATATCAATCTTTCTTCTTTAAAATTGAAATCAATAATGTCACATTTTTATGATTTTATTGACAGGCATCCAAGTATCTGGAGAGTGAAAAGTTGAAGGATATGATTGATCCTACATTAACGACGTTTAAAGAAGAGGACCTTGAAGTGATATGTGACGTGGCACGACAATGTCTGAGAGTTGACCAGAGTCAACGACCAACAATGAAAGATGTAGTTGAGCAATTAAAAGAAGTAATCAACATTTCTCCCGAACAAGCTACACCGAGACTCTCTCCTCTTTGGTGGGCAGAGCTTGAGATCTTATCCTCTGAAGCTACTTAACCAGAAGAACCGTTCTCTCCTCCTCCTCTTCCTCTCTTCGAGCTGTCACACGTGTCGGAGTTTCAGGTTCACACGCTCTTTCTCTCTCTTTCCCTCTGCTTACAGTACAAATCGTCGTTAATTATGTTCAAAGTTGTCTTTTTTTATTCTTCATATTCAATTTGTTTCTTGATTGGCTTTGATAGTGTATTTGGATCCAGATAATACAACGATGTGTCTGTGTAATTGTATTCTACCATACATATACATATTACGTATATTTGTACGTATTTTGTGGTGAAAAGTTGTTTGTAACCGTTAATTTCGGCTTTTAGACCATTAGTGCTTCTCGATGCATGCATATACATATATTTCTCTTTTTATTGCAGAGATCTTAGTAGTCTTTAAACATCTAAAATTTAAAGAAAGTGGAGATAAGTAGAGGTGGACGCGGATTCGGATATCCGGGTTAGGAGGTATTCGTGATCCGATCCATTTCATCTAAATAATTAATTATCCGATTTGATTCCATCTGTAACCATTTCACTAGAAGAAAACATGGTATATTCCGACAAAAAAAATTTCCTCGGAATATACCGATGCTAGTCCGACGACATTTCGAGGAAAAGAAATTTTTATGTTTCCTCGAAATTTTGTTAGAAAATTGCAACGGCATTTCGAGGAAGTCCGATTTCGTCGGTATAATCCGTCATTATTCTGAGGAAACCATCTCCAGAGTATAAACACTTTTTTAAAAAAAATTAGAATTTCTGAGGAAATAGTTCACATTCCTTGGAATTCCCTCGGAAATTCCTTATGAAAAAATGTATTCGTGATATAGAATTTAGAGTTATATTCCTCAGAATTTCCACATAATTTTCCAAGGAAATTGTGAGGAATGTTCACATTTCCTAGGGATTTCCTCAGAATATTCTGAGGAAATTCCAACTGAAAACAAATTTTGAACCGAAAATTCCGTGTTACGGTTAGAAAATATAACAATAAGACCTAAATAAACATTATTGACTGTCTTAAATAGATTATGAATCCAAATATTTGTTTGTCTCCAACTAATGAACTTTTTCCGATTGTATAAACGAATTTCGTACAACATAAAGAAACACTTAGACACTTTAACAAACGGTAACGGCAATACTTGTAATGGATTTTAAAATTTTGAAATTTTATTTTTTTATGAACATCTTTAGAAAGAATCAGGAATGCTATGTATTGAACAAGATTAAAATTGTGTAAGAAAGTATCTAGGGTCATGTCAAAAAAAAAAGTATCTAGAGTCTAAAAAATTGAGGTTTTGAAACCACAAACAAGCTTTCTTCAGAATTTCCTCTGAAATTTCTGACGAAATTCTGCGGAATATTTCGGTCTAAAAGAAAAGCATGCAAAGAATATACCCTTTTCCGCGAAATTTCCTAGGAATATTCTGAGGAGCAGGGCATATTCTTCTCGCGGAAATCGGTTTTTGACCAATTAATAAGCATTATGAGGAAACTCCGACGGATACTAAGGGGGCCATCGGAATTTCCTCGGAAATTTTTCATTTAAAATTTTTGCGAAAATCGAATTAAGTAATTTTCGATGGAATTCCAAGGAATCCTTCCCGTCGGAATGTTCTCATATATCTCACCGACTTTTTCTTCTTCCCCATTTCTCCTATCTCTCTCTAAATTTCCTCCGACGTTCTCTCTCCTATCTCACGGTAATCTCTGGCGAAACCTCTCTTTTCATCCTCAAATTCGTTCATAAACTATGTAAGAAACCTATCCCCTTCTCTTAGGTTCTTTTGGTTAGGTTTTCGATGAGATTTGATGATTCTAAAAGTTTTTTGATAGAACTTTGTTAGGGTGATTGGTAGATTGTTGTGTAATAGGTTAAGATTGTGATTTTGTTGTGATAATTTGTTGTATTAATTGAATTAGAATTTTTATAAAGTTTTTATTAATTTTGTATTTATAAAATTGATATAATATTTATCAAAACGTTTTTGTATATAAATTCGGTTTTGGATTTATAAAAAATGATTTTATAATTATAAAACTATTTCTATATTTATAAAAACTTTTTCTAAATTTTTAATAAGATTTTTATAATTTATTAAAACTATTTTTGGAAATATAAAACTATTTTATATTTAGAAAAATATTTTTATATTTATTAAAAATATTCTTGAAAATATAAAAATATTTTTTATATTTATAAAAAAAATTATTTATTAAAACTATTTTTGGAAATATAAAACTATTTTTATATTTATAAAAAGATTTTTATATTTATTAAAACTATTTGTGGAAACATTATAAAAAGATTTTTATATTTATTAAAACTATTTGTGGAAACATAAAACTAGTTTTATATTTTTTTAAACTCGTTTTGGATTTATAAAACTATTTTTATATTATTATAACTATTTTCGGATTGATAAATTTTTTCTATATTTATAAAAAGATTTTTAATATTTATTAAAACTAATTTTGGATTTATAATTTTTTCTATATTTATAAAAATATTTTTATATTTATAATAAAAATAAAAAATAAAAAAATCGGAATAATTCGATGGATTAGTTTCGTTGGAATTTTATCGGATTGTTTTTCCAACGGAAGTCGTCGGTATTCCCTCGAAACCTCTGACGAAATTCCTAGGAAATATTTTTTTCCTAAGGGATTTTTTGAGGACCATTTTCCTCCGAATTTCGACGGAATAAGCGTATTCCGACAAAATTCCGAGGAAAATGGTCCTCAAAATTTGCATGTTTTCTTGCAGTGTTTGGATATTTAGTGTCTTGGCTATTCGAAAATTATAGATTTTTAACCGGACTTCCAATTCGTTCCATACAAATAAGATAAAAATAAATAAATAAGTAAATAAAATATTTAAAAAATATTTTATTTCAAACATAAAAAAGATATTTATTTTTTCAAATTCTAATAACTAATATAATAAATTTAATAAACAAAATATTATAAAACATGTATAAAATAGAATACTTATATATGTTATATATAACTAATTAAATGTATGTATAAGATCGGATACTCATTCCTACAAATATTAGTATTTGTGATTTGTTTCGTTTCCTACCGGATATTGCATATTAGTATTTGATTTCCTTCATAAAGTTACGGATATCCGGAATTTTCAGTTTGAATCTAAACGAATAATGAATCGAATCAAAATTTACGGATACTTTGTCTACTCCTAGAGATAAGAGACTTAACTAGTTTTCTTTTAAGAATCTCATAAAAATACAAAATGTTCTATACATATTGCTTCATGATTTAGTTTATTTTGTGATTTAAATGTATATTATTCTTAAAATTATATTAAAATTAAAAATATTATATCTCTCAATACTTACCAAGAGAAATGTTATAAGATTAAATACAATGATCTTGTTGAATATGTACATAAGAGGTGTTAAATAATTGAAAAACGGGATGTGGATTCAATCTAGCTGAATAAATTCAAAGGTTGCATGAAAAAAATGTGGAACCCAAAGAGTTATTTTAGCTCATTCCGAGCCACACAAAAGCAAAGAAGTTATTGAAAATTTCTAAAAACAATCATAATAAGATAGGTACATGTGTCGCTATATTATTAGTTATCCAGATTTCATAGATTTTTTTTATTTCATCCTAGTTTTTAGTTCAACTATCTTATACCAAATAATATATTTTTATAAAAAAACTATACTAAAAGTTATAACGTTTAGATTTGGTTCATTGGATTTGGACATAGAAAAAAAATTTGTATTAACTTTATTAAATCTATTATCCTTTTTGTGTCAAAAATAATTAATACTCAAAATCTACCAATTATCTTTTAGTTATCAAAATCACAACAATTATCGATTTCAAAACCAATCTTTCAACCAAACCCAAAATATACCAAATATTAATTTTCCTCTGGTTTCCTCTATTCCAAACTATCGTCCATTGGATCACTGATGCTATATTCATCTCAACCACCTCCTTTTTACTTCCACGGGTAATGAAAATGTTGTAAATATTGGACCAATTGAATTTCCTAGATTTTCTACACAAACAATTGTTGAAGGTATAAGCAGTACGTGTAAATGAATTCACTCACAATGCAGATGATTTAACTTGTACTCTCCGGAAAAATCTTAAATAGACTACTGCACAAAATTTGGTGCTACTAGGTAGGTGGGTTAAATATGGAAAGAATAACATTGTTGGCAAAAACCAAAAAAAATGAGTCATATTAGGGACAAATTGCTGAGTACTGTAACGAACATTATTCATTCTCTTTCCCTCGTGATGGAATTTTGTGCAAGCACTACAACTACCGACAATGTTGTTGACAATGTGGTTAACAAATACATTAAAATAGGAAGTACTACAACATTAGTGTTTGCGTCGATTCTGTAAAAGAATCACAATTGTATGGGCAAGTGTATCTCAGAGCTCCAACTCATAATGACATGCAAATAAATATGCAAGTTAGTGAAATGTGGGGATTTCTAGGGAGGATGAGTATTGATAGCATGCATTGGGAATGAAAAATTGTCCAACGGCGTAGGAATTTTAATTTACTAGGAGAGATAAGGGACGCATATTGTAGGCAGGGGTTAGGTGGATCTTTTCAGGATTGGATGGGCGAGTGGTCGGGTGATGGTTTTTGACTCAATATGAAACCTGAAAACAAAAGAGAAATTTATAAATTTTTATGGGATTTTATAAAGCAATACAGAAAAATATGATACAAATAATAATGATAAACAAGAGATGAATGAGGATGATTATGATAAAATGATGATTAAATGATGAACGAATGATATGTGATAATGAATAAAGTTTAATGAGAAAAGTAGATTGATGGAAGAGGGGATCTTTGTTACTAGACGTGTGTCTCTCTCAAAAAAAAATCAGTGGATGGAATGATGAAACAAGATGGATCTGCATGGTATTGCTGGACGTGTTTCTCTCTCAAGATCGGATAAGGAATGAAGATGGATCAATAGACTCCACAAAGAACAATGGTCAGATCTTTGATATGTTAAGGTTTTGCTCTCAAGTTGGCTTCTCACAAACTAGAAAGACTTAGGGTTTTGCTGGGGGAAAACTGACTCATATATTCACTACAAGAAAACTCGTCCATTACTAGGACGGGTTTTCCTCGTTATTTCCTAGTAAATGGCCTTTTACTAGGAAATAACGAGGAAACGCGTTTCCTCGAAACATGTTCATTGTAAAGCCATTTTCCTCGTAAGGTCCTAGCGAATTTACGAGGAAATGTTTTCTCGTAAAGGCATGGTGATATTTTCCTCGTAAGGTCCTCGTAAGCTGTACTCGTAAGCTCGTAGTAAGTGTTTCCTCGTAAGGTCGTAGTAATATATTACGAGGAAAGTACTAGAACTTGTTACGAGGACATTACTTGGAATAGCTTACGAGGATTTTGCTTGGAAATGTTTTTTTCCCTATTGAAAAAATAATTACAAATAATTAATTTATTTTTTTAAAATAAAGAAAATCAAATTATAAAAAAAATATAAAAAACAAAATATTTTATAAATAACTAAATAATATACAAAAAAAATTTTAAATTCATAATATACAATTAAAAATAAAAGAAACTACGGATGCTGGTCGTGAAATTACTGAACGAACTGGTCGTCGTCCTGGCTCGGCAAATCCTCTCCATAGTTGGTTGCCGGCTGTGACTGTGATGGTGGATGCTGTTGGGTACTTGGAATCCCTGCACGTTCCCGTCTCTGACACAACATCTCCTGCACATGCGGGTTTCCAACCGCCATAATGTCGAGGACATCGGTGAGAGAAGTGACATGCTCGGTGAGCGAAGTCACATGAGACTGCGTCGCCTGCAACTCCGAGCGCAGCTGAGCATTGACATCGTGCTGCTCCTGATGATAAGACGATGTCGCTGCAGGGACATCGTTAACCGAGCCAATCTCGATGATACGCCCCTTTTTCCTAGGGGCGACCTGAAAAATAAAAATATTAATAACATTAAGAAAAATTTAAAAAATATTAAAAATTAATAGTAAAACAAATTATTTACCTCCTTGTAAATCTTATCCACGTCAACAGTGGATAATATGACTGGAGACCCAGTCTGCTGAGTCAGCTGGGTTTGGCGTTCGTCAACTCGGGCAACAAGCTTGTTGTAGATCCGCTCGGAAGTAGGATCTACAAACTGCCCAGCCTTGTTCCGGTGGGTCCTCTCGTAAAGGTCTTTCAGAGATGGAAGAACTCCTGTCTCCTTAGCCTAAAATTAATTTATAAAATTAAATATTAATTTGGAATATTCAAATAAAATAAAAATTAAATTGTTATTAAAAATCATCTTAATTACCATGTCTAGACGAACTCCCCCGTGAGGTTTTCGACCCGTGGTGTGAAGCACCTTCGTGTTGCCATGCTCGTCTTTGGTCATGCGGTTCCCGGAGTTTGTGTTGGAGGTTCTGACCGAGTCCGGCAACCCCCAATAGCTGATGAGGCCATCCCACACCGTGGTTGTGAGGCAATCGGGTTTCCCGGCCTCGTAACCATCCACCTAATTTAAAAAAAAATTAGAACTAAAGTCAATATATAATATTTTTAAAACTATATATATATATATTATAATTTATATATCTATACCTCATAGTCGCCCTTCCAGTTGTAGACCATGTCGAGCAATCGTGCTCTTGCCTTGGCCTCAAACTCCTTCTTCACTCGCTGGTGAATCCCAATAGACCAACGATACTTTTTCTGTAACCAGAAAAAATAAAAGACGGATTAGTTTAATTATATTAATAATTTTAAATAATTAAAAATAAATTAACGTACTAAACTTACAGCGAACGATTTGAACCACGTCTTTTTTGTGTGGCTCGCCGTCATCTTCCAGTTTGGAGCTGGATCGGGAAAGTATCCCTTGATACAGTCTGTGACGCTAGATCCGACACTATTGTCAAGACCAAACCTGGAAAGACACAAAATAAATCATTAATTAGATTAATTTCTAAATATTTTGTTAATTAAGAAATAAATTAAAAAACTTTTTAAAAATTAAAACATACCATAATATGTTTTGGCCGTCCCGCCGGTAAGGATCTAACTCTGCCAGCCCTTCTTTGCCTGGAAGGGCCAAAATATCCTCCACTGTGTACACCGCAAAGGGTGCGTTTGGCGGCACCTGCAGATTGGGATGAACCCCGACCGGTGGAGGAGGAGAAGGAGTAGGAGGAGGAGGAGGAGGAGGAGGTGGCTGCTGAGACCGGGATGCCATAGAACCTCCCTGAGTCTTGGGAACTCCCGAAGATGAACCACCGGGAGCTGACGAGGATGAACCCGGAGCATCCTGATGCCCAAACATATCTCCGTAGCTTATCCCCTCGAGAGACGATGTCCTCTTAGCAGCAGCCTTAGCAAGCTTGCTCTGTCTAGGCATCTATATTTAAAAAAAAAAAAAACAGTAATTCCCGTATAATTTAAAAAACAGTAACTAAAAGTAAACCAACCTATTCTAAATTACCTAAACTAACCACCTAATCTAAATTACCTAAACTAACCAGCTAATCTACATTCCCTAAACTAACCACCTAATCTAAATTCCCTAATCTAATCACCTAACTACGGATTAGAGAGAACCTTTAGAGGAATTAGAGAGAAGGTTACTAGCAAATGAGAAACCGGATTGCTCGAGTATATATAAGGAATTTTGTTTCCTCGTAAAGCCCTAGTAATGTTACTAGGACCTTACGAGGAAATAGCTATCCCCGTGTTTTTTATTTCCTCGTAAGGTCCTCGTAATGACTGTACTAGGGCTTTACGAGGAAAACCCTTTACGAGGAAAACCCTTTACGAGGAAATAGCTATGCCTGCGTTTTTTTCCTCGTAAAGCCCTAGTAAGACCTTACTAGAACATTACGAGGAAATTGCTATGCCCGTGTTTTCTATTACTAGGGCTTTACGAGGAAAGGTTTTATAAATCCCTAAACTCGAAGCCCCAAACCCCAAACCACAACTTCCTTAACTTATAACCTCTTCTACAACCAAACTCCTAACCTCTTCTACACATAAACCCCAAATGCAAATTGATTTTGTGATTAAACAAACTTAAAACATATATAATCCAAATTGATTTTGTGATTAAACAAACTTATAAACATACATAATTCATTCGGATACATTGTCGTAATCTGTTGAAACATCATCATTTTCTAAAAACTCGTCGTCAACACCTTCGTCCATTGAGTGATCAGGAACATCTTCGTATTGACGATTATGCGGATCAATGAGTAGGATGTCATCAATTTATGCTTCAGCTTCCTCGATCTCATTGGTGTTTTTTTCTTGTAATGGTGGTTCTTCTCCAGCGATTATTCTTCCTCAAGGTGTAACTTTGATAACAGCTAACCAGTTTATTCCCGAGGTAGTAATCCGAGGGTATGGAATGAAGCAAACTTGATCTGCTTGGGAAGCTAATATGAAAGGCTCGAACTTGTTGTACCTACGAAAATAAAGATCAATACGTAAAAATTAATTAATATTGGAAATCTGGATATTAAAAAAAAAAAGAATTTGGTGTACCTTCGTCCACCGTTGACATCAACTACACCGTTCTTGTTAATCCGAACACCTCTGTTTACGACGGGGTCGTACCACTCACACTTGAAGATAACGCATTTCAAACCCATACCCGGGAATTGAACTTCATAAATCTCCTGCAAGATCCCGTAGAAATTTGTTTCGCCTTTCACACATATTCCAAAATTACTTGTCGCCCGGTGGCTACCATAGTCGTAGGTATGGAAAATATAGCCTCGGGTGAAATACATCGACGATGTAGTGACCTTTGCAACTGGACCTTGAAGTAATTCGCGAAACCATGCGGAATACTTAGGATCGTCATAATCAACCTGCAACAAAAAATAAAATACATTAGACTTACTTTGTGGTAATGTATGCATACAATTTAAGTAATAAATAAATACCTGTTTCCTCAACCACTTGATAAAGTGTTGATCTTTCCTTTTGTCTAACTCAGTTGTCGATATACAAGGTATTGCTTCCTCGACTTGAGTCTCAAATTGACTGTAAAATCATATAAGTTATGTTATATATTTAATATTGAAATATATATATATATATATATATAAGTGTGTATGTTTATATATTTACCTTTCAAAATAAGCAATCAATGGATGCTCGCAATTAAGAAGAATATAAAGGTGTGCACTATGGACGTCTTCATCACTCGACCACCAAACCTCTTTCAATTTCCCACCCAATCGCCCAATTTGACAAAANTTGACAAAAGATGTCTGGAACATCGTCTTCCATATATGTCGGCACGACACCACCATCATCATATCTTCTTGGAGCTCGTTTCCTTGTACGTACTTTCGGTGCAAAGTAGTACGAAGTGAAATGTGATGTTTCTTCCGTCAAACTTCCCGCAACAATAGAACCTTCAACTCTTGCTAGGTTTTTGGCTTTTCCTTTCAAATTTTTCATGGCCCTTTCATACTGATACATCCATCCATAATGCACGGGTCCACGAAGTAATGCCTCATACGGGAGGTGGACAACTAGGTGTTCCATGACGTCGAAAAAAGTTGGCGGGAATATTTTCTCCAAGTTGCAGATTAAGACGGGGATGTTTTCATGAAGTTGTTGGGCAACTTCCACTTTAAGAGTGCGGGTGCTCAGATCCCTAAAAAATGCTCCAATTCCTTATATATATACGAAAACAAAAATTATCCACATTAGTATATATATATATATATATATAAATTAATCATGTCATCGTATTATAGTAATTAATTACCTGAAAGTGCTTCATGTACTTTTGCCGGCAGTAGCTCCGCAAACGCAAAGGGAAGTAGTCGCTGCATAAAGACATGACAATCATGGCTCTTCATCCCGGAGAACTTTTTCCCTTTCTCAACACATCTTGAGAGATTTGAAACATACCCATCAGGGAACTTCAATTTTGAAGCCACCCAGTTGAACAACGCATACTTTTTTCTGATGACAGTCTGGATATTGGAACTGGAACTTGCCCATTGCTTTTTATATGTAGATCACTCCTTGAGCAGATATCGGGTAAGTCCAACCTTGATTTTACGTTGTCTTTCGTCTTCCCTGGGACATTCAATATAGTGTTCATGATGTTCTCAAAAAAATTCTTCTCTATATGCATCACATCGAGGTTGTGGCGCAAAAGAAGATCTTTCCAATATGACAATTCCCAAAATATACTCTTTTTGTGCCAATTGTGCTGAACACCATAAGAATCAAGCACATTACTGGGCACATGCCAATTCCCACCACGAGGAGCTGTTTCCAGAGCACAGTAGTAATCGATTTGCGCTTCGATTTGTTCTCCAGTTAAATATGGAGGAGGAGTGTCTCTGACTACCCTTTTGTGCCTGAACAATTTCTTGTTTCTTCGGTATGGGTGGTGAATGGGAAGAAATCGACGGTGACAATCGAACCAACTAGTCTTCCTACCATGCTTCAACTGAAACGCATCTGTCATTCAATTACAATACGGACAAGCTAATCTCCCATGTGTAGTCCACCCAGACAACATACCATATGCAGGAAAATCACTTATGGTCCACAAAAGCATCGCTTGCATCGTAAAGTTTGTTTTCGTTGAACAATCATATGTCCTCACCCCTGTTGACCACAAATCTTGCAACTCTTTTATCAATGGTTGTAGAAAAACGTCGAGAGATCTTTTTGGATGTTTTGGACCAGGTATTAATATGCTCATGAATAGAAACTCTCGTCGCATGCACATCTCCGGTGGCAAGTTATACGGTGTAAGAAAGACCGGCCACAATGAATATTGTCTCCCATACATTCCAAATGGACTAAATCCATCAGTGCATAATCCAAGATACACGTTCCGGCTATTGCTAGCGAAATGTGGATGTACATTGTTAAAATGTTTCCAGGCTCTTGCATCTGATGGATGAGTCATCTCTCCATCCGTCTGAGTATGCTCGGCGTGTCATCTCATCCCTCCAGCAGTCTCCTCAGATTGGTACAATCTTTTCAATCTGTCTGTGATTGGTAGGTACCACATCCTTTGGTACGGTACCCTATTACGCCCTCGACCTTGCGGTTTGAAGCGTGGCTTCTTACAAAATCGACATTCTTCTAACTTCTCATCATCTCCCCAGTAAATCATGTAGTTGTCTATGCAAACGTCTATCATCTCCGAGGGCAACCCAAGACTATATACCAATTTCTGAATCTGATAATAAGATTCAGCAGACACATTGTCTTCTGGCAAATACTCTTTAAACAAGTCTGCCCATGCATCCATACAATTTTCAGGTAGATTGTGATCGGTTTTAATACTCATCATTCTAGCAGCCAACGACAATTTANTGCTACCTTCATTACGCAAATGCTCAACCGGTTCAATCTGAAAATTGCTATTACTACTGCTACCTTCATTCCTACAACTAGCATCTTCTCCATGTTGATACCAAATATAATAATATGGCATGAAACCTCTATTTACTAAATGCTTCCAAACATTTTCACGAGGGCCTAATTTGGTATTGCAACATTTCCGACAAGGACATAACATCTTACCACTTTCCTATGTGAGTGGTGTAGAATCTGCTTGATGCATAAACGTCTCCAACCTTTCGATAAATTCTTTCGTCACTATCCCGTTATTATCTCTATGTGAATACATCCACTTCCGCAACTCGAAAATATTTCCCGGACTAGACATTTTTTTGTGTGTTTGATCAAGCTTATAGCTGATTTTTTTTTTGTGTGTTTCAAATGAATCACATATGGTGGTATTTATAGAAAATTTCGAATCTGAGAATTTACTAGGAAATTGCTAGGAAAAGTAGGTACAAAACACGTTTTTGATTTAAATTCGATATTTTCTATCCATTTCCTCTTAATTTCGTAGTAACAAATCGTTTCCTCTTAATTTCGTAGTAAAGAATTACTAGGAATTTACGAGGAAAAGAATTACTATGAGTTTACGAGGAAAATAACTTTTTCCTCGTAAGGGCCTCGTAAGTTTACTACGAGTTTACGAGGAAACTGTTTTCTCGTAAGTTTACGAGAACTTTACGAGGAAAAGTGGTTTCCTTGTAAACTCGAAGTAAACTCGTAGTATTTTTACGAGGAATTATTTTCCTAGTAAAGTTTCCTAGTAAAGGCTTAGTTTTCTTGTAGTGATTCTCTTAAGAGAAAAAGTACACAGCTGATTAAAAGGGGTTTAAATGTCCGATGCAGCTGTGCTCTTCTAAGGGACTTGAAGCAAAAAAAAAAAAAAAGACACTACTTGGACTCTAAAGTAAAGGATAAACCAAAGGCCTTGAAAGTTTATTGGAATCAAAAATAAAAAGGCTAACAAGTTTGCCATGAGGTTTATTGAAATCGAAAATAAATAAACCAAGACACAAACCAAAAACAATCAACTGGTTATAAATCATAATTGAAAGATCACCTTCTTACCTTATCTGGACCAGACAGCTAAGTCTTAAAACTGGGTGGAATTGGAGTTGAGGTTGGACCGAGATTGAATGTGGCAATGATTAGACCGAAATGGTTTTGGGCGATCGATGAGAACTGGATCATATCGACATGATCTTGAACCTAAATTAGACCGGCCGGTTCTTAAATATTTAGTCAGATCTTCTCTTCAATCAGCAGTTGGTTATGGCCAGGTTGGTCTTAGATCTCTTGAATATCCTTGGAGAATCCTTCTTTTATAACCCGAGCTCTTGACTAGTTGTTGGACCTTTGCGGAGTACGGGAAACTCAGTTTGTTTGAAGACAACATCCCCTCCCCCTTGAGAAGGTTATGTCCTCAGAACTTTATCATCATCTGCAATTTAAGGAGTCAAATCAGAAACATTGAATGTTGGAGAAACCTTAAACTCACCTGAAAGTTCCAGCTTGTAGGCCTTATTATTGATCCTCTCCAGGACTCAGAATGGTCCATTCCCTCTTGGGGCCAACTTAGACTTCCTTTCTTTTGGGAATCTTTTTGGTCGTATGTGAAGCCAAACCCAATCGCCTGTTTTGAAGATAACTTCTTTGCGGCCTTGGTCGAGATTGGCTCAGTTCTTCTCAGCCTTGTTCTCAGTACTCTCCTTAAACCTTCTAGTGTAGCTTCTTGATTAAATCGACCTTACGAGAACCTCCTTGCTTAACATACATGGCCGGTGGCAATGGTTTAAGATCCATTGGTGTCTCTAGATTAAAACCATAAACAACTTCAAAAGACAAGTAGTTAGTGATCTAATGCTTTGCATGGTTATAAGAAAATTCAATAAATGGCAAACAACTTAACCAGTTCTTTAGGTTCTTATCCACCGTAGCTTCAATAACTAAGAGAGAGTACAGTTTACTACCTCAGTTTGACCAATAGTTTGAGGATGGCATGTGGTCGAGAAGAAAAATTTGGTCCAAGTTTCTTCCATAGTGTCCTCCAGAAGTGGCTGGGGAACTTAGTGTCATGAACTGACACTATTGTCCGAGGAAAACCATGTAGACGTACCACCTCTTTGAAAAAAATGTCGGCTGTCTGGAGCATCGTTAGTCTAATCACACATAATGAAATGGGCCATATTGGAAAACCTGTCCACTACAACAAAGATGGAGTCTTTTTTTTTGATCTTGTGCAAGCCTAGCACAAAGTCCATAGAAATATCCACCTATGATGCATTAGAAATAGGTAAAAGGCATATGTAAACCAAAAGATGTGACATGGACTTGATTTTCATGCAAACGGTACACTTAGCACAAAGGCTCTCAACATAGCGCCTCATTCTTGGCCAGCAGAAGTGGTCGGCTAAGATGTTTAAGGTTTTGATCCGGGCAAATTGACCCATCAAACCTTCACTATGGGATTCTCTGGTCAATAAGTCCTTCATGGAACCTTGTGGGATGAAAAGCCTCTTTTCTTTGAACAAGAACCGATCATGTTGATAGAATGGACCAACAGATCCCTTGGTGGTATTTTTTAAAAGTTCTAGAAAATCAGGGTTAGTAGCATAATCGTTCTTAATATGTTCAAAATTCATGATCTTAGCCTCCATTGTGGTGATGACAGTGTGTCTCCTGAACAAGGCATCAGCCACCATATTATCTTTTCCCTTCTTGTACTTGATCATGTAATGTAAAGTCTCCACAAACTCTAACCACCTAGCGTGCCTCTTCTTGAGTGTAGTCTGGCCTATCAAGTGCCTAAGAGTCTCATGATCAGGGTGAATAACAAACTCTTAATGTTGCCAAGTTTCAAGAGATCTTACTAGATCATGAAGCTCTTTATCGTATGTTGGGTAACTGAGAGTTGCTCCACTCAATTTCTCACTGAAGTAGGCTACTGGTCGGCCTCCTTGAGTAAGCATCGCTCCTATTCCTAAACCTGATGCATCACACCAAATCTCAAATGTTTTATCAAAGTTAGAAGAGTAAGGACCGGTGCATGAGTCAAACTATATTTAAGTTTGTTAAAAGACTCTTCTTGGGTTAATCCCCATGCAAAGGATACATTTTTATTGATCACTAAAGTCATGGGAGCTGCAATAGTACTGAAATTCCTAACAAGCCATCAATAGAAACTGACCAGTCCCTTGAAGCTTCAGACATCCTAATGGTGGCCAGTGTGGGCCAGTCTTGGATCGCTTTGATCTTTTCACTCACCAACCTTCAGTTTCTGTGAACTCACAACAAATCTTATAAATACCAATTTATCAGTGCAAAATATGCATTTCTAAGATTAGCATAAAGATCTTTTTGTTTAAGAGCTTGTAGCACTTTTCTAGATGTTCAACGATTGGCTATGCTTTGGCTATAAATCAGTATTTCATCAAAATAAACAACCACAAACCTGCTGATATAATGCCTTAACACTTGGTTCATGAGCCTCAATGAAGGTGCTGAGGACATTGGTGAGACCGAGTGGCATCACAAGCCACTCATAAAAACCTTGTTTTGTTTTAACATCGTTCTTCCGCTCATCGCTACCATCATGCAAACTTGATGATACCCACTCCTAAGATCAATCTTAGAGGATACAGTAGAGCCACTTATCTCATCTAACATGTCGTCCAACCTTGGTATGGGATACCGGTTCTTGATGGTTATGTTGTTGATGGCTCGGTAATCTACACACATCCGCCATGTCACATCTTTCTTAGGCACCAACAAGACTGGTACAGTGCATGGACTAAGGCTTCATTTCACAAATGTATCTTTTGTCCATGAAGACCTGAACCTGTCTCTCTAACTCCTTAGCCTCCTAAGGATTGACTCGTAAGCGGCTTGGTTGGGTAGTGGTGCGCCTGGTATAAGGTCCATCTGGTGTTCTATGTCTCGTATGGGAGGTAAACCGGCTGGTATATCATAAGGAAACACATCTTTGTATCGGCTCATGAGGTATTGAACCTCAGCTGGTAATTCCTCAACTTCAAACCCTCAAAAATAACATTCCTGTAAGACCATTAGTAGCACATGCGTCTCATCTTGTAAAGTTTTAAGAACCTGACCCGTAAGATTGGTCTTACTTACCTTGTTATGCTGGTCCATGGTCTTTTGCATGTCATGAACCTCTTGTGGGCTTAGAGATGTCAAGTTATGCTTGTTGTTGTTGTGGCTGAAGCTATAGATACTGCTTCTCCCATGATGGATAGTCTCCTAATCAAACCGTCATGGCCTTCCTAGAAGAAAAAGTCCGGCTTGTGAACAACATCACACTTACCCTGATCAAAGTACTTTCCAATACTAAAAGAAACCACAAATTTCTCGGCTATCTTGAGCTCGGTCTCGTCATTGAGTCATTTGAGACTATATAGAAGAGGATGTGGGGTCTTGATTAAACCTAGCTCATCAACAAGATATTTGTTGGCTACATTAGTACAAGAGCCTCCATCTATGATTAAAATACATATCTTGTGTCCCGTGCTACATATTGTATGAAAAATGTTTTCTCTTTGAAGGGTCTATGGATCAAAGAAGGAACTATGAGCTCTCCTGGTCAGTAGTAACTCACTAGCTTCAGGATAATCAGTCACCTCTTCATCGGTTACATTGTTCTTCACCTCGGCCTTATCTTGGGATTCATACTCACGATCGGCCTTAAGGATCATCACTCTTTTGTTTGGACAATATCTAGCATAGTGTCCTTTTTCCTGACATTTAAAACAAGTAATGTCACGGGTTCTTTGATTTTGAGCTTGAAACTTACCTTGGTCGGGTTTGTTGGTTCCAAATGAGTCGGGTTGGTTCCTATTAAACAGGTTACCTTAATCGAATTTCCTTCAGTAGGAACCTTTGGGACAAAATACTCTTACTTCTGGCAGTGGACAAGTTCTTCCTTATGAAATGTTGCAACGCTTGAATGGCATATTGAAGTAGATCGTTGAAGTTCTCATATGACTGCCTTTCCACCTTACGAGCAATGCGTTCTTGTAGACTGTCCAGGAACTGAGCCACCAGTGTCCCTTATGGTTCACGCGTGTTTGAGCTTGTTCTTTAGGGACTTAAAATCCTCAAACTACTCCTCCACAGACCTAGTTCCCTGAAATTTTGAAAAACTTTTCTATAAGTCTCTTTGATAATAGGATGGAACATACATGGTGAGAATCTTAGATCACATCTTTCCCATGTACGGGCTCTCCAGACATGACCAGTTTCAGCAACATCTTCATTCCACCATGCTAGAGTGTTATCAATGATCAGAGCATCAGCTAGTGCTATCTTCTTGGCCTTGGAGTAATGATAATAATCAAAGATGTACTCCATGCGCTTCTCCCAATCGATGTAAGCATCCATATTGACTTTTCCAGCAAATGTAGGTGGCTTCATTTTGAGATCTTTGCCCCATTTCCATGGAGATTCTTATTCTTGGTCTCGGCCTCTCCTTTGATCTCGGCCTTTATCACCTTGAGGTCGCCGATCACAGCCAACTCCTCCCCCGGCTTGGGCTGGTTCTGGTTCATCTTAACTTTGTGTGTCAGAGTATATGTTATCCTCATCAGAATCAGGTGTCCAACAGTTCATCTTTGGGATTCGTGGACCGTTGGGACGGGTCCTCTCCTACAGTCGAGCCAGTTGCTCGATCACGGTTTGCATGGTGGTCGTGAGTTGAGCTTGGGCGGCTATCATATGGGCATTGATCTCGGCCTGAGTTGGGGCATCTCCTCATCTGTCTCCCATGTTCTGTCTTAAGAGAAAACAAAGAAAGATCAAGTGCACATGAATAAAAGACTTACAGAAAAAATGAGAAGAGTCGAATACTAGGTATCTACCACAAAAGGAAACTCAATTTTTTTGATAAAGAATTCGAAACTAAATGCAAACTTAAATAATGATTCCTTTTTTTAACTTACGATAATTGCAAAGCAATAAAAGATAAAATTAAAAGACCTGAGAAAGAAGGAAGATGAGACTAAGAATCTTGAATTCAAAAAAATTATTCAATGCGGCCGACCAACTAAGGAAAGTGGTTGATACTAACGAATTCGATTTTCTTCTTCTACAAACTAAAGATATAGACTAGGTTTCTTCTTCCTTTTTGATTAAACTCAAACAAGAATACGCCAGAAACAAAAAGTAAAGGAACTAAAAACTATTCATTTTATGAGTTTTCGATTCATGAAAAGACTAAGTAAACAAGAATGAATGCAATAAAGGGATATAATTAACCGTAGAAGCCAATTTGGTTCTGATACCAAACTATCAGGCTGGGTAGATCTGTTCAGGATGATAAAGGTTCCTGATCCGAACAAGAGATGGGATGGGCGAGTGGTCGAATGATGATTTTGGAGTCGATATGCAACCTATAAAAAAATAGAAGATTTTATAATTTTTAAATGGGATTTTATAATGCAATACAGAAAAAAATATGATAAAGATAATAATGATAAACAAGAGATGAATGAAGATGATTATAATAGAGTGATGATCGAATGATGGATGAATGATATAAGATAATGAGAAAAGTAAATCGACGGAAGTTGGGATCCTTGTTGCTGGACGTGTATCTCTCTCAAAAAGATAAGTGGATGGAATGATGAAACGGGATGGATCCGGTCTTGGTGGACGTGTGTCTCTCTCAAGAACAGACAAGGAATGAAGATGGATCGATGGACTCCACAAAGAACAATGGTCGGCTCTTTGATATATCAAGGTTTTTCTCAAGTTGGCTTCTCACAAACTAGAAAGACTTAGGGTTTTTATGGTGGCAAACTGACTCATATATTAGCTTAAGGGAAAAAGTACACGGCCGTTTATAAGGGGTTTAATACCCGATGCAGCTTTGCCTTCTAGAGGACTTGAAGCAAATCAACAAGACTCCAATTGGCCTCTAAAGCAAAGGCTAAACAAAGGCCTTGGAAGTTTATTGGACTCTAAAATCAAAAGTTTAACAAGTTTGCCATAATGTTTATTGAAATTAAAAACAAATAAACCTAAACACAAACCAAAAACAATAAACCGGTTAGAGATCATAACTGAAATCTTACCTTCTAACCTTATCTGGACCAGACGGCTAAGTCTCAAAATCATGTGAAATTGGAGTTGAGGTTGGACCGAGATTGAATATGGCAATGATTAGACCGAACTGGCTTTGGGCAATGGATTGGAACTGGATCGAACCAGCCTGATCTTGACCTCAGTTGGACCAGCTGGTTCTTAAATCATTAATATGACCATCTCTTCAGTAAGCAGTTGGTTATGGCCGGGTTGGTCTTGGATCCCTTGAATATCCTTGAAGAATACTTCTCTTATAACCCGAGCTCTGGACCTGGTTGTTGGATCTTTACGGACTAGGAGAACCTAAGTTTGTTTGACCACAACAACACACCACAATTATACTTGAAGCAGTTGCATCTCATGATCTATGGATTTCACATGTATTTTTTGGATGATCTTGCACATTAAATGATATAAACGTTTTAGATGTTCACCGATGTTTGATGATGTTGAACAATAGAAATACTCCAAGAGTGAACTATTTTGTGAACCGAGAGACGTGTGACATGGTATATTATTTAGTTGTTCGTAGTTATTCTTCTTTTCCAACTTTCGTCAAATTAATCTAACTTCCTCAAAGTGAACCTGACAAGTCATTTGAAAAACATCAAGAAAGATGTCTGTAGGACATCGAACATGCATTTAAAGTGTTAGATGTTCGATTCGAAATCATTCGTGAACCAGTTTGCATGTGCGACATATCTGATTTGGCATGCATCATGAGGTCATGTATTATATTTCAGAATATGATTACTGATGATGAACGAGATACATATGCTCAACATTGGAAGATTATGATCAATCTGAAGCAAGTGGTCCCAATACACCACATCCAATTTCTACTGAGCTGTTACCTATATTTGGAAATCATGTGTGTGTTAGATCCAAATTACGTGATTCAAATTTACATTTGAATTACGTGATTCTCTGGACCAATTATTATTTTTCCAGTTTTTAAATTTAATACACCTTCTATATTCAATGTTAGTTATATGATCTAAAATCATATTACTAAATATGTTTCGAAACAACACGATAGTTAGTTTTGTGTCCAAACAATATAACACATTAGATCACATCTTTTAGTATATTTTTTTATTAATTCTCTTTTTTATTTATTTGATAAATCAAACAACTGAATAAAACACTCAAATAAATTATAGAAAATTCCAAAAATAATATGACTATTTTGCATGCTTAGATACTACAAAATAATTTCCTTTAATAGGAAAGAAATTAAATTAATAGATTAGTTTATTTCTATTTCATTAATAACGAATTATATTAATTAAAAATTAAAAAAACTTTCAAATTAAACTAGGTATTGTATATAAGTAAGGTGTTAGAGAAAATAAATTGATATCAAACCAAATTTACAATTAATAATGTACAAACATATATATCAACCAATTAATCAAAGAAGTTATAGAGGCTTCCTAGAAAATTCATAATGAAACAGGATGAAATAATTGAAAAACAAATTGAGTAATATTTTATAATTTTCTTATTTAATAAAAATAGAAAATAATATAATTATCAGATACAATAAAATAAAAAATGTTTGAGTATATTAATATTATTAGTTAAATTTTATAAAAAACATTTCCGTGCTTTAAACCCGTGGATCAGAGTCTAATAAAAACTAATTTGAAAATAAGATAGATGATTGAGAAATATCCTCAAATTAGGTTAAACCCTGCACATTATGGATTATGAAAATTATGCGTACAAATTATTTTATATATTATTATTTATTTATTGTTCATTTATATATTATGAAATAATAAATATTTTGAAGAATTGAGTAGCGGGTAAATATTATGTATATAAACTGGAGTAAGCACATAAATCAAATAAATAAATTAAAGAAATTATTTTACTTATTTTACATAGTATATAATTAAACTTAAATAAAATTGACATAAATAGAGAGTATAATTTAATATAAATATTTAACTGAAGCTTCATAGTTCCAACTCATATTATTTTACTAACATTTTTATATTTATTATAACAAAAAAAAATGAAACCGTGAAACACAAAATTTTCAATGTGAATTTTTAATAATTTCAGTAATTTATAATAATTTTAAAATTCAATATAAATTTTAAAAGATATTCATGTCTCAATACCTCTTTCAGTTCAAATTTCAAAATTAACATATTATGTATTTTATATGGTATATAGTTTAATTAAAAGATATTAAATATATATATATATATAAGTATCATTTAATACATATTTAAATTAAATATATATATATATATATATATATATATATTTATGATCATTTGTATCTTTTTATAAGAAAAAGGTAAAACCATTGTTCACAAAATTTCATTGTAAGAATTTTAACAGTTTTAGTAATTAATAGTCGTTTTAAAAAATTAAAAATATAACATATAAAAGTTAGATTATTTATTATATGGTTGATGTGATTGTTTAATTTTCAATAATATATATTAAACAAAAATGATAGAGGATACAAAAAATATTATCAAATCTGTATTTTTCAAAATCATTAATTATCATATATATGTTAATTATATTAGGTAATTATGTTACTTTTATTTAAGTAAATAATAGAAAGTATTCTTTTATGCATTATTAATTAACTGATAGTTAATTCAATAAAAAATTATAATAAAGATTTAGATGAAACAACCTATTTTTCTAAGGATTCAAAAAATCATTCTAGTAATGACACGTGACTATGTTTAAAGGTTGTAATAATATATAAGGGTCTTCATTTACCTAATTATTAATTACCACTAGCATCAAAAATTCAAAATCCAGTAATAAATAATTTTAGTCATATGGTGAAAAACGACAAGCAGTGATAGTGTCTTCGATTGCTTGTTAAATATGAAATATGGGTTGAAAAAAGATACTATTAGGTTGCATGTATAATGTTTACCTGCGTGTCTACATTCACTGCTATAAATAAAAACAGTTATAAAAATAGATATTTTAAAGGACAAATCTCCAAAATAGCACATTTCTAAGTTTATGTCACAAAATAGCCCTCAAAAACTAAAATGTTCAAAATAGCATTTTATCTTTTGAAAATTTTAAATTTTTTTTTTTCAAAAATTGAAATCTTATCCCCAAAACCCCACTCCTCAATTCTAAATCCTAAACCCTAAACTCTAAACCCTAAAGCCTAAACCTTAAATTTCATCCCTTAACCCTAAACCTTAATGTCTAAATTAATTTTTCATTGGGATTAGTTGTATATTTATTTATTTTGATAAAACATTAAGTGTTATTTTGTTCATTTTTATTCTTAAGTACTATATTTGTGACAAAAACTTTTTAGTGTTAATTTAGTCATTTTCTCTATTTTAAATGACAATACCAAAATATATAATTATCTATTTTGATATTCTAGCATTTTATTACACCAATGTTTTTTTACACCAATGCTTTTATTACACCAATCCTAACTTTTTTTACACCAATCCTAACTTTTTTTTTACACCAACCCTAACTTTTCTTTTGAAAAATAAAATGTCAAATCCAAATATATTAAAGACACATATTTAATCTCTGAATAGAGGTATAATTCACAAATAGACCATCTCTTAAACATTCAAATAGACCGAAAAAAATAGTTTATATTCGTGTGATCACAAGATAAAATATAATAGGGTGTCTTAGTCAATCTCAACTTCTATTTACAAATGTGAAGTTTTGGTTATTGAAAAAAAATGAAATTGATAATTTACTCTATTTAATTCTTGGACCTCACTTGGTAGTGTTTCTACCAGTTAGCTAGCGGAACACTTCAAATTCCAATAAAAATCAAATAATATCTTTTAGTTTTTAGTGTTTCAAAAAACAGGTAAATTTTTAGTTTTACTTTTTATGAAAAGTTTTTACTTTAATTTGCTCAAACATTTTTTTTGTGAAAAGGTTAACTGGCTCAGGCTTTGCTTTTCGGTAATACTAGATCAAACACAGCATGACATCGTCAGCACAAAATAGAACTTGCCTACATTATTATTTTATCTAATTTATTAACAGTAGAGAATAATTCAAACGAGTATATACTTCAAATAAATAATTCAAACCTGAAAAATTAACGACAATTGCATACATTTTATACTTTTCATAATTAATAATTGTACTAGATTTTGACCCGCCCTTATAGAGGACGGGACAACCGTTTTTGCTTTAAATTATTGCCCTTGTTAGATTATTCACAAGTATGTAAAGGCACGAGTATCCGGGTTCGGATAGATGGTCAATAAGAATTATGGTTTAATCCGACATATATAGATTAAATTCTTTCCATAAATTCCGTACACGTAAGTATTTGTGATTTGCGAATTTTATAAATCTATGCCCGCTAGGATGTAATATGTCGCCGAAAAGTTGCGGTCCAAGTTAAACGGTATAACTGAAGATCCTCGGTTTCCCAAGTTTATGTTTGTGCTTATTTTGTAAGATCATTGAAGGTTGGTGTTGTTTACTAAAACTACAGTAACTTAATGTTGGCGGGTTGGCTGGTTTAGGGTTTTTAGTGGTTTTTAATTAGTGAATATTTCTTCATACTCATAACGGATCATTTCGNGTTGCGGTCCAAGTTAAACGGTATAACTGAAGATCCTCGGTTTCCCAAGTTTATGTTTGTGCTTATTTTGTAAGATCATTGAAGGTTGGTGTTGTTTACTAAAACTACAGTAACTTAATGTTGGCGGGTTGGCTGGTTTAGGGTTTTTAGTGGTTTTTAATTAGTGAATATTTCTTCATACTCATAACGGATCATTTCGCGGATCACAGAAATTGCAAATCCAACCACGGGTTTGGTTGGATGTAAAAACTTATGGAAACCTAGGTGAACTCAAAATTTTCTCAGATTCGAATATTGTTATTTGAACTAAATCAAAAACTAAAATAATCAAATCAAAAGGTATCCATATTCATAAATAACCAAATGGTTCTTATAGGTTTTGAACAAAAAAAAAACGAAAACACAACTAAACCAGAATCAAAAAAAAAAAAAGAATCAAAAACTGAATTGCCTAAACATATTAGTGAGCAAACAAACAGGTTAATAAATTTATCAACAAAAAAATAATCTCGCACTTTAAAAGCGCGGAAGAAAATCTAGGTATGAATATAAAATATGAATCTGAAGTCCGAACTGAACCCAAACAAAAAAAAACGATCGGTATCCGGTCCAAAGGTAAGGATTATCAGAATGAATTTTGTAGAATAGTACAAAACATATCCGAATCTGAAGCGTTATTAGCTAAACCCGAACGGATAGCTTGAAAAAAATTGAAAACCCAAAAAACCGCTTCGAAAATCCAAATTAATCACAACTATAAATATTTGAAACATAAATATGTGCTTCAAATATTCAGTTTTATATTTATTTGAAACAATATCATAAAAAAAATTAAATTTGAAATAAATACCTTAAATATCTAATTCAATATAGATAAGTATTTATTTCTTATGCTTTGCTTTTATTTTTGGATATAACTTCAGATATCTGAACCGAACCAATACAATCAAAATACGAACGATATATCGTTACTTATGGGTTTTAAGATGTGATACAAATTAGAACCAAAACAGATGAATTATATCCAAACCCGTCTGTATTTACAAATTTACCAATATGAGATCTATGATGTGGTATAATTTAGGACCAGAATTCAAAGTATCCAACCCGTATCTCAACGGATACCTGAACTCCCAAGCCTAATTAAAGTGTGCTTTATTTTTTGTTCAAATATTTACATATTTGTTGGAATAACCCAGGAAATTATACTCATAAGAATATTAAAAGAATATATATCTGTTTTTATCAAATTTTCATGATTTGATTTAATATATAATGATAATAATGTTTACACATAATAGTTTTTCCTGCAATTTAAAATGGTTTTTGTAAATTTTGATTAAATGCATTGTTTATTTTTTACCTACTAAAATAGGTAACGTGAGAAATTATATGTTGGACTAAACAATCCGATAACCAAAAGATATCATTTGGATCGATTTGTTGCATTTGAATTAGAAAATAAAAATAAATTAGGTTTTTTTTTGTTTTGATTTGGTTATCGGATTGTTTAGTCCAAAATGATCCAGAATATTTGACCAACGTAAGGTCAACCAAAACTTGGAGGATTTAAATGCGTCGATCATATTTGAGGAATAAAAGTGTTGCCTTGCTGTTGCATTAAAAGGAAATTAGAAAAATACAAAATTTAATAAAATAATAGCTTAAAAATATTTTAGTTGCAGAATATTTCAAATATTATTGAAATAAAAAGACATCTAAAAAATACCTTGTATTTTAATAGTATTGATTATTTGATTCGTACTTTGAAGCGTGAGATTGTCTTTTGTTAATAAAACTATTAATTTATTTATTAGCTTATAATAGAAACGACAATAGACTGTTTTTTTAAAATATGATGTTGTAAATATATGAAAAACATAAAGATACTAAAAAGTATTGTTTTTTTAATAATAATTAAGTTATTTATTTGCCAAATCTTTAGCTTTTGATTTAGTGGTTTAGATTTTTTTGTTGTTTATTTTGAAAAACCTTTGAAAATCCTATAATTTGGTCGACTATATTGAATATTGGTTAAACCGTTAAGGATTCTAAGCACAGGACCGGTTCAACTATATATTGGGCCCATGGACAATTTTTTTTCTATGCAATATAATTGATTAATTATAATATTTTGGGCCCTTTTGGTACAAAATAAAACAAAAATATGGGCCCTTTTGTTGACAAATTTATTTGGTTTTAAGATAGGCTCTAGGCCTGTACCCCTCCTGCCTACCCCTAGAGCGGGTACTGTCTAAGCATCTGTATTTCTATATGTATAAGTTTATTGTCTTGATTAGTTTATATGCTTAAAAATATATAAAACAAATCGAAAAATTTAAAAGGATAGATATTTCACGATTTTGAACAATACAACATGTATGTTTTTTGGTGCTATTGTTTGTTACCAAAATATTGATTGGAATTGACGAATGGTAGATGCACTGATATTAATTAACATTGTGTATTCTTTTTTATTTTCATTTGCAGAATTCAATAAACGTTGAATCTTGGGTATTGATGGAACATTATTATAATATACAAAGATTTGGATATTTACAGTCTTTTTTTTTTTTGAAACACAGGATATTTACAGTCTAAAAAATGAGAATCTGTGTGTTATACTAATCGAAGATTCAACATAATGATACATTATGTTGAGATAGGAAGACACAGTTAATTTAATGTAGGTGTTTTTAAAATAAAAATAAAAATTATGCTGTATAAATAAAAAGAAATAGATTTTGACTCGTGCGTCCGCATGGATGTTTTTCTCTCTTTGTGTTAGATTTTATTTATACAACTAAATTAATATATATATATATATATATATATATTAAAATTTGGTGTTATATATTATGTAATAGTATAACATATCTTGTTCACTATTATTAATATATATTGCTTATATTTATTTTAAATATATTACATATTTTGTTAATAGTTGTTCACAAATTTAATATTTTTGAACTAGTTTAGTATTTAAATAGACAATATCTTTTAATTTTATTTTTTAAATCTTCGTAGTTTGCAGAAAATACTATATAAATTTCATTAATTATATCTCTAATTTATTTTTATTATACATGTTATTCTTTGTATCATTAAAATTTAATAATTTTCAGAATTATTTTTGTAATAAATTATCTAACAATTTTTTTTTTCAATACATCCAAACTTATTACACATATAAATAAAGTTTGTTTGTTTGTTTGTATTTTTAGCATTTTGAATTATAAGAGGCTGCAAAATTTAGTAACTAAAATATTTTCTAGTTAGGATAGGATACCCACATTTAAAAAAAAAAAAATCTACTGTAATTCATATATTTGAAAATATTGATATTTAAAAAAAATACTTTGGTTTGCGTTCTTAAAGCGACATGATTTTAGAACTGGTTTACGAAAATAGTGAGTTGTTTAAATTAGAAAATATGTTTTGGCATGCTAGTATAAGATGCAAGCTTTGGTTCTTATATGAAATCTTATTGGTATACATGCAAGCCGTTTTCTCATCTTTTGCTTAAGGTAAGAAATGATTATTCAAGAAGTTGCAATCTTTTCATCTTTGTGATATGATTAAAGACCAGTAAAAATGCAAACTCTTACATGTAACATTGGATACTGCATATATAAATGGAAGAACTAATATAATATTTGTAAACGCATCTAAAATCCTAAACTTGAGGGAAAAGAGCTATGTAGAACTCAACTAATTTATTCAGTAAGCTTTCAGGAACAAAATACTGCACTGCTCTCACCCAGATTCTGCATTTATTGAGCCAATATGTGCAAGCAAAATGAAACACTAAAAACCATTTGAGACAGAGAAATATAGGAATATGAAGAAAATAGAAATGATGCCTTACCTTTGTATAAGCATAGGCACCAGCTTCTGTAGGAAAAAGGGCTTCTCGGCTTCATGGATTTACTGTCTTTGAAGATGCTTAGAAGTGGTATACCAGTTGATAGCTCCAGACTTAACACCTAAGAACCAAAACCACGGAGAAGAGAATGGAGACCTAACTATTTCTCCTGTCAAACCTCCTTGCAAGTCAATTGGTCANTGGTATACCAGTTGATAGCTCCAGACTTAACACCTAAGAACCAAAACCACGGAGAAGAGAATGGAGACCTAACTATTTCTCCTGTCAAACCTCCTTGCAAGTCAATTGGTCAAAACACATAATGATAGCCACATCAAGTTCCCGTGAGGAGATATAGAGTAATAGTAGACAATAGTGCATAAATTTTAAATTAAATCATACCAGAGAAGGAGCACAATTTCTGTGTTCCATTTCCTATAAACTTGCAAAAGTAAGGAAGTGACTATCGTCATGAAAAACTGATCGAGTGATCACTGTGTCATTTTTGAAAGTAATTTTGTATTGAAGATTTATTGTCCAGAAGTTTGAGAAATTGTAAAGTTCTCAATATATGTTTACTCACCAATAAAGAGACTGCTTTGCAGACGAAACATCTGGTTTCTTTTGCAAGATGCTTGAATTTTCATTTCCTAAACATAAATAGAGTAGTTGATATTAGTACCCTTGTTGTGTTTACAATATATATACGTCTTATGAAAGCAAAACATAATAGAACTGAAACTTACAGTTTCATCTGTAAGAACATACTCAAGACATTCTCCTCCATAACATGTATTTTTTTTCCATGAGTGAATCAACTTCACATATACTCACCAACCGGTCTTGAAGGGTTTCACATCCTTAAGAAGAGTAAAACCTCGGTTAGTGATTTTTTTATCGAGTGTTTTGGATGTAAAGAAGGAAAAAGGTAGGAGGTGTATATATCCAAGGACTAAGGCAATTTTATAATAGCGAGTTAATTAATTTTGTATTCAATAATTAGATTTTTCATTCATTATAGGGATTTTATACCTTAGAATATTCTTTTTCTAAAGTTCCTAAATAAAGAAATTTTATAAAAATTGATAAAGAAGAAAGGTTAAAAACAAAGTGTATCACCGTAAAGATATATGCTAGATTTTAGGTTTTGTTTGATGATTTACATTGTTAAGTTTAGATTTTCATAACTAATTAGATAGACATTTTGGTATACAAATTATTTTTTGAATGGTTTCAATATACCATTGCTTTTGAAATGTACACAAATTTTTTTTTGAAAGCAATTTGTTTGCAATTAAATAAACCGGTTTGATAGATTGTTGCAAAGGAAATTAATCTTAATCATAGAAAGATTAAACGAATTACTCTGTGTGCTACCAATTTGATACTATAATCCATTGGAAACGTTTTAACAAACCATGCTAAAATGGTTTGATAGATTGTTTCAGTTANGAAATGTACACAAATTTTTTTTTGAAAGCAATTTGTTTGCAATTAAATAAACCGGTTTGATAGATTGTTGCAAAGGAAATTAATCTTAATCATAGAAAGATTAAACGAATTACTCTGTGTGCTACCAATTTGATACTATAATCCATTGGAAACGTTTTAACAAACCATGCTAAAATGGTTTGATAGATTGTTTCAGTTACGAAATTAACATCATAAAAATATTAAACCAATTACGCTGCATGCCACAAAATGGTACAATAATCCAAGATCATGGATTTATTAAAGAAAACTTTCCAGTACGATATTATATGAGCACTATCAGTTATCATGTGTTAATAGTAGACTATGTGTGACTTATAGTTTGATAAATATGGACCAAGTCGAACGAATGGCGTGGTTAGCATACATTAGGAAATGGTTCAATAAAAAAAAAATGTAGATATGGTTAATATTCTCCTATTTAAATAAAAGATTATGTTGGAGATACTGTTAAAACATAATCGGGTCAAAACCACTTTAATCGGGTAAAACCGATTTGATATAAAACATAGATTAAAAGAAAATGTAGTGGCATTTGGTTGTAATTAATATTCAAAACCAAGGGCATCTGAAAAAGAGCCTTGTGTTTTAATAGTATAGATTATATTATAATACATATCTACAGGTATAAAACTTGAACAATATATATCTTATTTCAAATGAATTAAATATAAAATTTTGAATTTTTATTCAATGAACTTTAATATTGAAAGTTATAAAATAATAAAATAATATAACATTATCATTAAACAAAAAAACTCTAATTAATATATTTATTTTATATTTTTCTAATCAAAATCGCATTCTTCTTATCAAGTTGCATTATTTTTTTAATCAAAACCGCTAACTGCATGAACTATTGTTGTATCATATCTTTTTATGTTTTCCGCGTTCTTCTTTCTATTTCCACTAATCTACAAACTCTTTTTTTTTTTACTTACGTCGTCCAGTTTGTCAGAGAGTGTATCATCGAGTTTTTGTGTTTGATTCTAGTTCTTGAATTAAACTGATTCGCCGTTGTGGTTCAACAAAGTGGTATCAAATCCTTGGTTAGTGTGGTTGTCAATGAAGAATGCAAGAGTTGAAGTGGAGTGGTTTGATGGGAAGGGTGACTTCTCATGTGGAAGAAGAGGATGCTTGTGCATCTATTTGTCCTTGATTTAAGGGATGTGTTAGAAGAGTGTACGTCACCTTCTGAATCAGCGATGAGGAAGGATGAAGACGAAGATGTTTACAGGGACTGGTTGGTGAAAGATGAAGCTGAAAAGCTTGAAAGATAAAAAACGGTGATGAAGCGATCGTCTCAGTGTGGGAGATCATGGGTTAAGGAAGATCGAGTTGTGTACTTTAGCTACTTCTTCATGGTGTACACTAGAGATTTTATATCCTTCCAGATAAGACTCTACCGGATAAAATTCACTTGTGGCATACATTTTATATATTCAAGATGGTTGGTAATCTGACAACATAGGGGAATATCGATGGCTTCTTGAACATTGTGTCTTACCTGTCAAGCGTGAATGTAACTATGTCAGAGGAGGGTGCAAGCTATTTTGCTTCTGAATTTGCTACCTTCACAGTTTGACTCTCTCTAGGAAACACTTAAGTACGACAAAGGAAACATTGTCGTTGGAAGAGGTGACGATGCTGCAAGGTCTTAAGATCAAGATCTTAAAACCTCCAGTGTTTCACATTATGAGGGTGAATGATATTATGCTAGAGGCGAGTATGAGAAAAAAGATCTTGTGAGAAATGATTGGCTCGGTTCTAGATCAAGCTCATGGTCTAGAATTACCTGATGGTTCTGCAAGAAGCAGGGGAACACCAGGAATTACTATTATGTTATAAAGAAGAAGTATGGCGAAGAAGATGAAGCAGCAGCTGTGATGGATCCTGATTCAGATGGTGATGCAATATCAGTAATAGATACGAAGCGTCATAGTTCAATGGGTGATACATTATCGGTAATAGATACAAAGCGTCAGGATTCAAAGGGTGATGCACTATCAGTAAAAGATACGAAGCTTCATGATTCAGAGGGTGATGCACTATCGGTAACAGATAAGCAGCGTCATGATAAGTGGGTGATTGGTTCTGGATGTTCTTACTACATGACATACAGAAGGGATTGTTTTTTCACATGGTTCGAGAGCTGACTTCGGAGAAAGTACTTCTTGGCAATGATTGCGCGGTAGGAGTGCAATGGATTGGTACAATCAACAAAGCTTATGAAGGTTCGGTCAAGAGACTTATAGATGTCATGTATATTCCAGAACTTGGAAGGAACCTGATATCTTCTGGAACCTTGGTTGTATTAGGCTTTGAGACATGGGAAGACCAGGCTTTACAAGCATGGAGAACTAGGTCTTCGGAGAACCTTGTCTGGATCATTGGACCTGGTAGATGGAGAAATTGCGCCAGGTGAAAATAAGAGTGGCAGGAAGAAACCATATTGAGGAGACTCTCTTGTGTCAGAGACGTCTTGGACACATGAATATGAAGAACCTACAGATTCTGGCCCCAGAAGAAGGTGATTTGATAAGGAGGAAGATTGGAGTTTTAGATTTCTATGAGAATTTTGGGAAACATGATACATGTGAAGCTCTCAGGTATGTACACGCGTTTTTTTTTGTGTGGATCTACAAATGTAACTTCAAGTATGGTGTGGATGTTGCCCTCAAGGTGACCTTGCGAAGGGTGCCATGTCATCTTGTTATCGAAAGTCTTCTTAACCAGGGGAGTTAAGCGGTGTGTTTCGTTGGTACAGACGGCGGTGCAAGATAGGTGTCAGGTTTTGCTGGAGGGTTGAAGAATCACTAGTTTAGGTGGTCCTTGGTTTAGGAAGGTGGTTATAACAATGTAATCCACAGTTTATATTATCGATGAAGACACTACGTCTGTACGTCAAACAAGAAGGTGAGACTTCAGGTGGAGCTGTTAACGAAAAAGCTGATATAGTTGTTGACGTAGATGTTGAAAAAGATGACACTGCATCAAATCGTAAGTTGAGATTTCAGGTGGAGCTGTTGATGATGATGAAGCAGAGACAAGATGGAGGATATTCCATGTACGAGTTGTGATCTTGGATATGCATAGGAGGTTGGTTAGCAGGCTTAGGAGTAAGCCTGGGATGATTTATTGGACTGGGTGGTTATGGTGATACCTCACTGGAACACAAAATCAGAGACCCTGCTTCAGAGAAGAATGAAGTTTTTAAGGTTTATAGGATTTTCTGATTCAGATCTTTTGCTCCTGTTTTTTAGACAAAAGATTGTTGATCTCGGATTATGCTTGCATGTCTGGTGGTGATAAAACTAGCTGGAGACCAGGACTACAAACTGTAGTGATTCTGCCAACGACTGAAGCATAGTTTATGGCGCTGGTTGGAGGTATCATAGAAGTGGCGCTGGTTGGAGGTATCATGGAAGGGAATGTGGTTAAGGGGCTTAGCAAGTCAGCAGAAAGGTGCACTTCATCTCAGATATCGCTCAAGGTGATGCAAGTGTGTAGAAGTTATGTACCTCGAGGAATACTGTTGATATTGTAACGAAGATGGTTTCTGAGTTTGAGAAAGCTGTTAATTTTATGCTGGACCCCAGTGGACGTAACCATTCTAGGTGAATCATGGGTAAACAAATACTTATGTCTATCTTCTATGTTTTCCGCGTTTTTCTTCTTATCTCCATTATTCTATAAAATCATTTCAGATTAGTGAAATCTAGAAATTTTCTCATGTATTTAATCTTAAAGATAATTTATAAAATATTAATATTATTTTGATGGAAAATAAATTGAAATTATAGAATTATAAACAACTAGGGAGTACCGCGCTTCGTGCGGATGATAAACTTTATGTATGTCTTTTCATAAATTGTGGTTATGTTTGTTATGCTTTGGAACTTATATTATTGTTGTGAACTTATTGTTACGTTTGTTATACTTTCGAACTTATATTTTTGTGTTATGAACTTAATTTTATGTTTGTCATGTTGAACTTGTGTCAAGTGTTATATTATTATAAGTCTTTCCTTTTTTTGATGATCCTGGTATCTGGATACTTCGAGAAGAATCCGACTAGTGCCTAATGACCATCTCGGAAATCTGAGCATTGCCCGCCAGAGAGCCCGCCAAAAGCATTCTAGGGGGCTGGTGATCACCCCCATGTTAAACCCCAAGTGGCCACGCGCAGCAGATCTGAGCTTCTTCGTATTGGACCTAAAAGTCCCTCAATATAATCACCACAAATCTGCAAGAGATAGCCTCGAATCCTCGACCTTACGAACAACGGGAGGAAGTACATACCACTCGACCACTGACATGCGCTTATAAGTCTTTCCCTTATGTTTCACAACCATAATTATATTAAAAATTTAATAGTACGTGTATAACTACAAGAACTTGAATGAATGAATACAAAATTAGACAAAAAATATTTTATTAGATTAGAGACAAAGTGGATGTATTATTTACAGTGCTATACAAACTATCAGTCTCATAATTCTACGAGAGAACTAAAACTTTTAAGGAACTTTGACCGAGTGAACTTCTCTACCCTAACGTTTTCCGCTTAAATTTGAGTTTTCCGTTTAATTCGCATGAAGTCTATCAAAAAGTCTGTTTAAGAAATCTGCCAAGAAATATTATCAGAAAGAATATGCATATTTAAAAGTGTTTAAAATAATATCCCAAAGAAATTTTTAAGAAAAACTTTTAAACTTAAATATAAGAAAAATTACAATAATTTCAATATATATTTTTATTTGAATCTAACATACAAAAACAAAATTATAATTTAGAGAATTTGAAAGTAGAACCTTTATAACTAAAAAAATAAATAATATATATAATCACAATGATTTTGAATTTCTATTTTTATTTCGTTTTAACACACGCAAGAAATGAATACGTCAAAATTTAGTGATCTATATCTTAATTTTCAGAAAGGAAGATAAACAATGAGAACTAAAATTTTAAAATAAAATAATAAAATTAATCACATTAAACTGACTCTATAACTTTGTTTAGATTTAGCACACAAGAACATTAAAAATTAATTGGTGAAAAGTAAAATCTTAGAAATTTTGGCAGTTTTCATAGTAGACTTCTCTATAAATTTTTGGCGAAGTCTACTAATGAAGTCCGATATTGTCCTCATATCTAAGAACCTACAACACCAAAAACGTTAAAATATTTTTAAACCAGAGAAAAACCTCAAAATAGAAGTTTTTACTCTTAAATAATAAATAGAAAATCATATTATGCAGAATCTATAGCTTTTTCAAATATAACATATAAAACACACATAATCAAAATTTATAGCTCTTCCTTTAAAGGATTAGAAAATCAAAACCATGAAATGAAAAATCTGCAAAAAAAAAGATAAAGTAGTAAGAATGACATGAGACAAAAAAATGAGAAATTGAAATAAAGTTTGGTGTTTTCAAATTCAAAGAGATTAGAGAAAGGTTTTAGGGTTTAAGAGTGAGAAACACTACATTTTTGATGTAGTCATTTGCGAGGAAGAGAGAATGTGTAAATCTCTTTTATTAAAATATTATCTTTCCCATGGACTCAACCTTTTTGTAAAATTTTAAATGAAATACACTCCTCTACTATATAGTTAAAACTTTTCAAATGAATTAATACTCATTTTTTTAACTACTACTAAATGTGTTTCCAAACAACAAATAATTAATCTTGTATCCCAACAGTATAAAAGAATAGGTCATACATCTTTAATATTTTTTATTTATTTAATTTTCAATGATCTCGCTAAAGCACACAATTCATTTATAAAAAAAATTCAAAAATAAGTATAGCTCTTTTTCGTGGGTTAAGATATTGCAAACTAATTTCATTTAATATAAAATTAATTTAACTAATGGATCAACTTATTTATATTTTTATAAATAAAAATATCGAATTCATTTACCTGATAAATATTTCTTATTAGATTATGTTTCTTAGATTTTTCTTTTTTAATTCTTAAGAGCATATAATTTATTAAACTAAATTAAATTTTGTTTAAGTTGAAATCTAGTATGTTTTATACAAATAATATGTTAGAGTTAATAAATTTAAATAAAATAAGTTTATAAATTAAATTTTATTAAATAAATATATATCACATAATTAATTAATCAATTACAGAGATTTTTAAAAATATTTATAAATTTTAAAACAAAATTAAGTAATATAGACTTTTCATATATAATATAAATACAAATAATAAATTTATATAGTTTTTAAATAGACTAAACATAAAATGTTTAAACTTTACTTATCAAGTTTTTTTAAAATAGATTAATTTGTAATATTTGAGTTTGTAGAATCAGGATCTAGTGTTCTTTGTATAAGAAACAAAAATTCTAATTAGGTTAACTGTTTTTGGCTTAGAAGTTGTTTTGGGAAGTCTTCTAACATAAAATCAATCAAAAGATTTACCATGAAGTCTTAATAGTCCCAAAATTCTCAATAAGTCTTCTAAACCATAAATTTACTATTTTTCCTAGACATAAGAAGTCTTCTAATGCATTATATGTTATAAGAATTCTAAAAGAAATTCTCTAAGCCTTAAAATAAAATAACTAACTAAATAGTAACAAACACTTTATTAAACATAACATTAACTTATACAGTGTTTAGTACACAAATGTAAAATTTAATTTAGAAAAAATAAGATTCTAAAATCTAACTTTAAAATACAAACAATTCTAAAACATATGTTAGAAAACTCTAAACCAAGGAAAAACATGACTTGAAACATATATATTCACTCATCTATGTTGAAAACAATTCAATTTTAGTAAATTTAAATTTATATCATTTAAATGTTTTTATAATTACATGATTTTAATTTATTTTCCATAAAAATAATTTTTAAAAAATTTGTATAAATTATTTTTATGATTATATACATTAAAAGACCTTTAGAGAAATCTTCTCATAGAGACTTCACTAATATGAGAAAACTTTTCAGTTTTATAATCGTAAAATTGATTACAGGTTCTTATATAGTTATAAAAAGATGGTTGTAGTTTTATTATCTTTTTAGGCTACCTTTACATTTGATGCAATTTGAGGTATATATTCACTCATCTATGTTGAAAAAAATCAATTTTAGTGAATCTAAATTTATATCATTTAAAGTTTTTTATTATTACATGATTTTAATTTATTTTCATCAAAATATTCTTTTAGAATTTTTTTAAAAAATTGTTTTTATGATTATATACATGAAAAGACTTTTAGAGGAATCTTCTGATATAGACTTCACTAACATGAGAAAACTTTTCAGCTTTATAATCGTAAAATTAATCACAGGTTTTTTGTTTTGTTATAAAAAGATGGATGTAGTTTTATTATTATTTTAGGCTACTTTTACATTTGATGAAATTTGAGGTATACTTTTATATTTAAAATTAAATTTTAGATTATTTTTGGCTAATTCTCCTTATATATATAGACTAGTTTCTCTATTAGTCTACTTAGACATGGCCCTCGAGTTAGGGTCCACTTTGATATCGCTTGGTGAAATAATAATAATGCAAACATATCTTAGATACTAAGCTATACATTTCTTATTTTCAGTTTAATCTTCATGGTAAATAAAAATCTATCCTATATTTTTGAAATCATACTTTGAAATCTATTTTTAAAAATAATACTTTAGTGGAAATTTGAAAATTTTATTTTGAGAGAAAGAAATTTGAAATTGTTTTTTCATAGTTTTTTTTTTGGTCAAATCGTTTTTTAGTTTTGACATAAATTTTAATAACAGAAAATATGAGTTATGTATCACCACACAAATATTTATATATATGTATGTATATAAGATATATATAATATATAGTATCTGTAAATCTTACTATAAATCACAATTTTTCTATAATATTATTTGAATAATCAATTTCTTACATGTCTTACTCACGTTGATCTCACAAATGTCAATTACACAAGTACCTTTAATGAATTTAAAATTGTAGCCAATTGACCTTACTAAAAATTGTTTTATTTTATTTTTATTAATTAATAATATTTTATTTATATTTTTAATCTTAATTTTCTTTTTATAAAAACTGTATAAATAATAAAGGTAATATTTTATTAATTTGGTATATATAAAACGTTTTTAATCCCTAAGAAACATAATAAAAAATATCTAAATTTTTTAAACTATGATTTATTTTACATTATAAATTCAAAATAAATAAATAAATGTTCCATGAATTTTCAAAATATACGTTTATATATAAAACATAACTTGAAAAACATTTGAAAATTAAAAATAATAGAGATATTTTTTTAAAATAATATTTAATATTATATATTTTGACCTAATGATTAAAATGAAAATAATTTTAAAACAACAAAAATTGATGATCTAATATCATATTTCTCAATAACATGCAAAATTAAGAGAAATAAAAAATTAATAAATAATATTTTACTTAATTTTCACATATATGAATTATAAAATGTCTTAACAATTCTAAACAAGTTATCAACCAGTTAACATGATCTAGTTACTTTATAAATAGCCATATATGTACATGAATTTTATTCTTAGATTTAATCAAATATGTTTGTAATTATGTTTTATTCAGATATCCATAATTCTAAATTTTATTTGTAAACTATATTTAGGATTCTAAAATGATGACCCGGACTAAATGAAGCTAAGAAAATAAATATTTAGTTTTAACTTAAATATAAAACTAATTGTTTAATTTGCCAAAACAATATATATATGGAATTCAACATATCGTACATGGACTAATCCAAATTAGTATACATGGATCACATATCTAATTAAGATGAGAACATAATAATACTTAATACAATATTATTTTCATAATATAATGATTTAAAACTTATAAACCAACATGTAAATATTTATATCTATACATGAGAAAATAATAATACTTAATAAAATTTATTTATTAATCATAAATATAAATTATAAAATTACTTAATAGTTATAAACAAATTTTAATAGTTATTAGGATTTGGTTGTTTTGTAAATATTTCTTATTGTGCATGAGCACCTCAGAATCACCTAGTATAGAGTATACACAAATTTTAGTTATTCATTTCACATTATAGTTTAACATTTTCGTATTTCCTTTTTAGGTATGTTTAATCGATTGTAAATTTAATATAAATATCAAGAGAACTATTAACATTTACATGAAAACTATCCTAGTATATTTTTTGGTATAACATTGAGAAGACTGTATCTTATTGGTCCTTCTTCTGACACACAACTGCCAGAAATTGCAGGTTCGACTGTTTATCAATGTGGTGATATTATGCTAACAGACCCGAAGACTTATTTTGAGAATTTGGACAGAACATGCGGTGGGGGCAGTTATTATAAAAAGTTCACCGAAAACAGTTTTTGAAAATAGCTTGTATACTAATGGTCGTTCTTCTCACATATAACTGTTAGACGTTACAAATATGACTCTTTGTCGACACAATGGTACTATGCCTCTCCAAAAAACCTTAAGAGGGTTTTCATAGATTTGGAGCACTGCATGTGGTAGGAGCTACTCACTATAAAAAAAAAAACTTATCAAAACAGTTTTGAGAAGAACTTGTATACCAATGTTCCCTCTTCTCACATACGTGCCAATGGTCACAAATTTCACCAGCTATCAGTGTGGTACTACTATCCTTCTCCCAACCCTAAAGGATTTTCTTTAATTTGGGGCACTGCATACGGTGAAAGATAGTTATTTTACAAAATTTATCCAAAACAGTTTTACCAACGAGTTGTTGGTCTACAAGTAATTAAGGTTTAGTACCCACTCTGTTGGTTATTCGGGTTGTAACCCAGAAATTTGTGAATTATATACTTGGATAATGATTGAATCGCGCACGAGGTCACTTTCCTTAAAGAGTATTTCGACCCTATTCCAAGCCTTTAGGTTACACGAAATCCCTTTGTAGGATAAGACAATCAAAGTCACATTCTTGTTCTAGGCTAAGATATAAGAATAACAAATAGAGTTTTAATGTTTATATGTGTTTCTTCAAAGATCTTTGATGATCTTTGAACAATAAATCTATTTCTCTCTTACTCTCTTACTAACTATTAGTTTCTGATTTTTTTTTCTCTATCTCTATCATCATTTGCCAATGCCTACATCTCTTTATATAGAGAATGAAAGGTTGCAACCAATGGTTGCAATGGTTAATCCAAGAGATGCAATAGTTAATACTAATGGTTGCAATGGTTAATGAAGAGTTGCAATTGTTAATACCAACAATTGCAATGGTTAGTAAAGAGTTACAATGGTTAATAATCAAGGGTTGCAATCATTAATATATTTAATCACCAAAGGTTGCAAATATTAATATGGTTATCACCAAAGGTTGCAATCATTACTATGGTTATTACCAAAGGTTGTAATCATCAATAGTTGCAAGCTTTTATTTATGTAGTTGTGATTGTTCACATAAACAATTGGAATGGTTCATTGCACCCTTTCACTTAAACTCTTTCACTTAAATATATAACAATCCTCCCCCATTTAAGTGAAATCAGAGATTTATTAAATAAATAATACATATATCAAACTCATGCATAAATGAAAATGTTCGAAGAATTGAATTTTCATCTTAGTGTAATACACATTCCAAATGCTCGAGAATCGGGATGTCCTACGGATTGAATCCCTCAACCCATTTTGAGCACATGAAGATAATACACACACATGTTTCCACACTACTCTAAGTGTTTACTCGACACTATTATAAGCCATGTGTCCCAATCCATTCATGAATGTATACAAAGCCAAGTCCCAGCTTATTGAAGCGGCATCACTTCACATTCATATAGGTAAATACTTTCACTCATGCACCTGCAAATGCACTTTTTCAAAGTATTTATTAAGAATAATATTTCAACCTATCCNTTCCACATTGAATTCAGCCTCTAACGTCGTATTAGAGGGGAATTGGGTATCCCACCATTAAAGATTTCAAATGGACTTTAAACTCATCCCTTGAACCGACTCAACTTCCAAGTCTCTAGCTAATCATTTCGTCAAATGATATGCTACCTTTCTTTCAGACCGAACAATCTCTTTGGTAATCACCTCGTGAGTGATCAGCACACATACTGCGCTATATCTAACGCCAGGTGTCGCGACTTACCATTATACACTTAGTTATAAACTTTAACCAAGACTTTTTAACTATCAGAGATAGAAACTGGTGATACTATTTCGGCCAAAACAGAATCTTATAAATTAAATTATTTATTCAATATTCTGTTTACTAGCATATGCTAATGCTACAAATTTTTATTTAATAGCCAAATTTTTCATGCAAATTTGCTCCTTGGAAGCCCATGAAATGGTACCTCCCCAAGCAAATACACTCAACCACTTATAGAAGAATGATCTTCTATATTGATATCAAATTTGCATCTAAATACCCTTCTACCAACGAAGGAAATTTGACATAAAACAAACCATAATTTATGTTTTCATTCAAACACTCGAGTTGTGATATTTATTGTCCTTTATAAGGCCCAGTATTCACACTCGCATCCATGGGAGTTGTCATTGGAGAACAATCTCACAATCAAACGTCTTAACAACTTTCTCAATATAAAGAGAGTTTGTTAAAGATAGTTTTTTATTTGTATGTGTGATTCAAATTTCAAGAATCACATCCACCTCCCCCATGTCTTTCATTGTACAATAATGCTTTTGTAAACTCTACTTATCTATGGCTAGTGCCAAAGATTAATATGTCATCAACATATAAGCAAATGATTATTCCATTACTGAATTCATCAATTTGTTATATAACACTTATCCTAGTAGTTTAACTCAAACCAATTGATAAGACAATCTCATTAAACATTTGATGTTAATGCTTAGGTGCTTTCTTTACCATACAAATAAATGTATACATTTTATACTTATTACAAGGTACAATAAACTCTTAAGGCTACTTCATTTATACTTCTTTTTGAGCCATCGATCCATATCATGGATCATAGTCCATAGCACCCGACCATGAACAATATGTTTACCACTCATGATGGCTCGGCCTTAACCCTAATTACTTGCATTTATAAGTATCAATGATATTATGTTCGTACCCATTTGGTAACATTATGTTTGCACCCCATTCACACCCTTTTGGAGACATTACATTCGCACTCTTTCGGTGATGTTACGTTCGCACCCTTTCGGTGACGTTACATTCGCACCTTTTCGGTGATATTACATTCACACCTTTCCGGTGATGGTACATTCGCACCTTTTAGATCTCGAACCATTCACACCCTTTCGATCCCAAACCATTCGCACCCTTTCGGACCCGAACCATTCGCACCCTTTCGGTCCCGAACATTCGCACCCTTTTGGTCCCGAACCGTTCGCACCCTTTCGGTCCCGACACGTTCGCACCCTTTCGGTTCCGAACCGTTCGCACCCTTTCGGTCCCGACACGTTCGCACCCTTTCGGTCCCAACGCGTTCGCACCCTTTCGGTTCCGACGCGTTCGCACCCTTTCGGTCCCGACGCATTCGCACCCTTGGGTCACGACACGTTCGTACCTCTTGGGTCACGACACATTCGTACCTCTTGGATCACGACATGTTCGTACCTTTTGGATCACGATACGTTCGTACCTCTTGGATCACATTGCACTTGCATCCCTTGGATCAAGATGCACTCGCATCCCTTGGTTCACGATAGGATCACACCTTTTGGATGACACCCATGATAACATCCTTTGATGGCATCTTTTGATGACATCCCTTGATGGCATCTTTTGATGACATTCCTTGATGGCATCCCTTGGTGGTACAGTGTTCGATCATTATTAGAAATATTATTTAAAATGAAACTAACATACCTTTGAGAATATAGCAATGATGTATTATTCTCCATTGTTTCATCTTCTTTCTCCATCTTCAAAAGTTTACTCACTCAAACATTTACAACTTTTCAGACTTTGATCTATCTCTCGCACAAATATACTAGTCATAGTTCACAAG
>CAKOAT010430710.1:83448-199008 GCA_932364175.1 Eruca vesicaria subsp. sativa | reverse complement strand
AATGAAGAGTTGCAATTGTTAATACCAACAATTGCAATGGTTAGTAAAGAGTTACAATGGTTAATAATCAAGGGTTGCAATCATTAATATGTTTAATCACCAAAGGTTGCAAATATTAATATGGTTATCACCAAAGGTTGCAATCATTAATATGGTTATTACCAAAGGTTGTAATCATCAATAGTTGCAAGCTTTTATTTATGTAGTTGTGATTGTTCACATAAATAATTGCAATGATTCATTGCACCCTTTCACTTAAACTCTTTCACTTAAATATATAACACACTCCACTACTTAATTTCAACTTTTGTTGGAATAGATTATTTACATTGTTTGGATTTATTTTGTTTAGTAAAGAAGTAAAATTATTCTAGTATTTTGTATAGACAAAGATAGTTTTTTTTTTTGTTATATATATACTTGAGTAACCTGTAGTCTATAGGGTAACCACATATTAAAATAAATTTAAATCTATATAATTTTTGCATTATCAAATACTCGAATCCTACAATAACTATGTTATATTTTCTTGACATCTTTATGAATTTTTAACATGGATATGTACTATTTTTTTTTTGAAAAAGAAATAATAAGGAGTTGCTGTGATGGGGCGTTGAACTCAGGTTAAATGGTGTTTACTCAATACTCTACCGACTAGACCAAATCATAACATTATATGTACTATATATTGACACATAAATATTTGAATATAATTAAATTAATTAGATTCTGATGTTAAAAGAAAACTAATTTAATTAGATTCATTTCAAACAAAATTGATCACTACGCCAGCAAATTATCGAAATATGAACAAAGCTCTGAAAATACAATTGAAATTTTGCTATCACATTATAATTGCAAAATCCTGAAAATGTATATTTTGTATCAGTTCGTGAAGTACTACATGAGGTAGTATATGTGTGTGTCATAGTTTGTGATGTCTGTGGACTTGTCAAGCTTGGAGAAGAAACAATATATTTATTGGGATATTTACACTAAAGATAAATGTACTACTTGAAGAGGAAATGGCAAGAGAAGTATTCCTTAAGAGAAAAATGAATGTTGCTCAAGTTGTTTTGGAAGAATTTGGGAAGTAAGTTCTGGTATCTATACAAAGAGGACGTGTTTCTATGAAGAAAAGTGTCTCTGTAGAAAAACAAAAATCAAGAGATCATTTGTGCTTATGTGATCAAGCTTTTGGTGTTCCTGTTCTACGCTAGTTGCTGACGTAGTTATTGACGCACTTCCAGAGTGTTGAAAGATTGAAATCTAAATTCAGAGGGAGTTTAGCTTGGGGTTTGGGGGATCCTGATAAAAAAAGTCTAGACTCTAGGGTGAGTTTTAGCTTAGGATTGATCTAATCCTAAAGGATTCTTGTAATATAAAAGATTGGTGTAAGACTTTCTTATTCTAGTGAATTCGAAAAGAGAAAACTTGTGTCTTTTTTATTTCTGCAGTTTTACTCTCACCTCAATGCACTAACAATTCGTATCAGAGCGGGTCACCTAAGTTACTGGTGAGATCTTGAAGGGTGAGGATAGAAACTGGTTCATGAAGACGGACAGAGTTTTTGATGGTGGCATATCAAGAGGGAACGTCTATGACAAAACCTCCATGTCTTGATTCATCCAATTATGGATATTGGAAGGTACACATGCAAGCCTTTATCAGTGGTATTGATGAAGACTGTTGGATTTGAGGATGGTTGGAGTCATCCGGTGATGCTTAATGATGAGAAGGTTGAAGTTTTGAAGCCAAGAGATCAGTGGATTGCTGCAGAGAAAAAGGCTTCAAATTGGAACTCTAAGGCCAAGATTGCGATTTACAGTGCTATTCATGCAAGCTACTTTAAGTTGATTTCTCAATGTGCTTCAGCTCAGAAGGCTTGGAAGACATTGGAGAATATATTTGAAGGTACTACAAGTGTCAAGCGAACCAAGCTGGATATGTTAGCATCAAGGTTTGAGAATCTGAGAATAGATGAAAAGAAACTGTGGCTTGGTTTGGTGCTAAATTGTGTGACATTTCGAATGAATGTTTTACACTTTGAAAGCAGTACAAGGACAAGAAGCTGGTGAAGAAGCTGAAGAGATCGTTGCCATCAAAGTTTGAGTCAAAGATCTCTGCTGTTGAATAAACTCACAATCTGGATGAGATGGCTTTTGATAAGTTTGTTGGGATTCTTCAAGCTTTTGAGTTGAGCAAGGCATATGGAGATCAAGATAAGAGTAGTGATAAGGATAAGAAGAAAGAAGATCCTTATGGAATTGCTCTCAAAAGTTCAACTTCTGAAGATCCTATGGGAATGCTGGTAAGAAGTTTTGCTTGATATATGAAGAAAATAGAAGATAGGATAAAGAGTGGAAGAAGAAGTGATTCAGGTAGATCATCATCAAAGGTAAAATGCTATGAGTGTAATGGATTTGGGCATGTTCGAAAGGAATGTGCAAACTTATTGAAGAAAAAGAAGAAGACTGGCGTCAAGAATGAATCTGATACTGATTCAGATGATGGTGAAGAGATAAAGAACTTGGTGGCGTTCACAAATTTGGAGTCTGGTTCTAAGATAAAATCTGCGGGGGGATCTGCGTCAGCGTCTGTGTCAAGGTCTTCATGTGGAAGTGATGCTGGTGCTGAAAGTGATGATGATGATGATGATGATGATGATGATGATGATGATGATGATGATGATGATGATGATGGAAGCTTTGATCTTGCTAAAAATCGTGAGAAGCTGTATGAGCATTGGTTCAAGATGGTTGAGACATATTCAGAGTTGACTAAAGAGAAAGTCAAGCTAGAAGATAAAGTGGCTGAAGCACTTAAGTATGCTTCAGAGAAAGAAGAATAAGCACGACAGACTTGTGCTCAACTTGCAGAGACCTAGAAAAGTTTGATGATGCTGAATAATGGGACGGATCAGTTGGATCATCTTCTCAACATTGGGCAAAGTGATAGATGTGGTCTTGGATTCAAAGGTCAATCTTCTAAAGCTGAAAGTGTTTTTGTATCAGAAAGAAAATTGAGGTTGAAGCTACGTCTGCTACAAAAACCAAAGATATAGGTGTTTGCTGGAATGCAACAAACGAGAAGACAGCAGTGAAGGCTGCAACTGATGTGAAGAATGCGACTGCTACGAGTACTGCTACACGTACTGCTACACGTACTGCTACAGTGACTACTTTGGGTAATGTTTCTGATTCTAATAGGGCATTTGAACGAAAGTTTAGGCATGTTTGTCATCACCGTGGTGTTGTTGGGCACATTATATGCCAAGGTGTTTCAAGTTGTTGAGGGAAAGGAATCAGATGGAACAAGGCTATGGTATGCGGTGTCATGGTCATATATGCTATTCTTGTGGGAATGCGTGGTCTAGGAGATTTGATCACTATGGAGATGGTGAAATGGGATGACATCCACCTTTTGAAGGATATCATTCTTCTTATTAATTTTTTACCATGATGTGACTCATAGGGAGGATAGACGTGTTTTTCAAGCTAGCTATTATGACTGCACATGCATAGTCAAAAGGGAGAGATTGAAGATGTATATTCTGTATCAGTTCGTGAAGTACTACATGAGTTAGTACATGTGTGTGTCATAAGATGGGCTTGGTTGGAGTTCGTGGTTTGTAATGTTCGTGGGCTTGTCAAACTTGGAAAAGAAGCAGTATATTTATTAGGGTATTTACATTAAAGATAAATGTATTACTTGAAGAGGAAAAGGCAAGTGAATTATTCATTAAGAGAAAAAGGAAAGCTGCTTAAGTTGTTTTGGAAGAACTTGGGGAGCAAGTTCTGGTATCTATACAGGGAGGACGTCTCTATGAAGAAAATTGTCTTTGTAGAAAAAGAAAAGTCGAGAGATCTTTTGTGCTTGTGTGATTAAGCTTTTGGTGTTGCTGCTATGTGTTAGTTGCTGGTGTAGTTGTTGACGTACTTCCAGAGTGTTGGAAGATTGAAGTCTAAATTCAGGGGAAATTTAGTTCCGGGTTTAGGTGATCCTGATAAGCAAAGGTTAGACTCTAGGGTGAGTTTTAGCTTAGGATTGGTATAATCCTAAAGGATTCTTGTAATAGAAAATATTGGTGTAAGACTTTCTTGTTTTAGTGAATTCGAAAAGAGAAAACTTGTGTCTTGTTTATTTCTACACTTCTACTCTGACCTCACTGCACTAACAAATCCAAGATTTCTCAGCCTATTCTATTTTCAAATCAAAACATGTCTTGTGACAATTTCAACCATCTCAATATTTATGGGCAACGATTCAAAACCATATAGTATTTAACTATACATCAATCTCACAAATCTAGAACATACCCGCAAAAATATACTTTGGAATGCCTTCAAGAAAATATTATATGTATGTATAGGGCTCGCCAATCGGGGTGTCAATCGGGTTTTAGTTCGGGTTTTTGAGTTAATGAATTTTAGCCCATTCGGATATTATATGAAATTGGGTCGGATTCGGTTCGGAGTTTTAGTCGGGTTTAGTTCGGGTTTAGTTACATGTCCAAGATCCGGTTGAATCCGAAATAGTTTTGGTTTTGGTTACTAATCGAGTTATCAGTTATAAAAATGCTAATTTATAGTTGATTAAACTCATTATATTTTCAATCCTTTCACAAAATTTATTTATTTAGCTTCCTCAAACCATATTGTTGTTCTTCAAAAAATTTAAGAAACTCTTCTATCAACGCTACAAAACTTGTCGTATAATTATACGTAACAACATTAAACATATCATAATTCATGACAAACTAAAGTCTTATAGAATGAAAATCATACCTAATGAAACATTAAAAATTAAAGTTAACAACTAACAATTCTATAAATGTGAGAAACACTTTTTACACTTAAAAAATCAATATTTTAAACTTCAAAACAAATTAATTCATAACAAAACTTCAAATCAAATGCAATGCCAAACATAAAACATTAAATTAACCAAATTAAAATATATATATTAGACTAAGTATTTGTGTTAATTATTCATGTAATAACTAATTATTTAGGTACTCGGTAATATTTTAGTGTGTCTTGGCTACATATTGTAAATTGAGATTGAGTATATTACAAGTTGTTTTAGAATTTTAAAGTTTCAGATCTTTTTTAGATATCCATTTAAGTTCGGGTTCGTTTTGGATAAAACTCATAATCCGAAATACAGTAAAACAAGATCCATTTGGTATTCATATCGGATTCGGATCCGTTCGGATTCATTTTTATCGGGTTTGGATCGGAGTATTGGTTTGATTTATTTGTCCAGCCCTATATATGTGTGCATTTTGGAATATTATCATCTGTCTCTTCCACTATAATTAGGAGAGCATAAAAACTACATCTGTCTACATATATTTAGGAGAGCCCACTTCAAGCAATCACTAGAACCACACAAATGTAGATATTTTCGTTTTGCATTTTTTAGAAATACTATTTTTATATGTGCAGATTCTGAGATACATAGAAAAAAATAACTAAAATTGTGTTTTTTTTTCTCTCATGAACATTTCCAGAATCTGAGTTCTCTCTTTAATCTATGGAAGAAACATTCCAGAAAGAAATTATTCAACCGTTCATCCTCTGTTCTTTATCAAGTTAGATTATTCTCCCAGAAACCACAACTCAAACCAATGGATAAAAACGGCATTGTCCTGATGCAAAGGTACGAGTTAGGCCGTCTTCTAGGTAAGGGCACATTCGCGAAAGTGTACCACGCACGTAGCCTCAAAACGGGAGAAAACGTAGCAATCAAAGTAATAGATAAGCAGAAAGTCGCCAAAGTCGGATTAATCGATCAAATCAAACGAGAAATATCAGTAATGCGTCTCGTTCGCCACCCAAACGTAGTCTTCCTCCACGAAGTCATGGCGAGCAAAACAAAGATCTATTTTGTGATGGAGTATGTTAAAGGCGGTGAGCTTTTCGACAAAGTCTCTAAAGGAAAGCTTAAAGAAGATATTGCTCGGAAATATTTCCAGCAATTGATTGGAGCAATCGATTATTGCCATAGCCGTGGAGTTTACCACCGTGATCTCAAGCCAGAGAATCTGCTTCTAGACGAAAATGGAGATTTGAAGATATCTGATTTCGGGCTAAGCGCGTTGAGAGAGTCGAGGAAACAAGATGGTTTGCTTCACACGACATGTGGAACACCTGCTTACGTGGCGCCTGAAGTGATCTGCAAGAAAGGGTATGATGGAGACAAAGCTGATGTTTGGTCATGTGGAGTTGTGTTGTATGTGTTATTGGCTGGTTTTCTTCCGTTTCATCAAAAAAATCTTGTCGAAATGTATCGGAAGATCAAGAATGGGGAATTCAGATGTCCAAACTGGTTCCCTCCTGAGGTCAAGAAGCTACTATCTCGAATTCTTGATCCCAACCCTAATTCAAGAATAAAGATTGAAAAAATCATGGAGAATTCTTGGTTTCAAAAAGGCTTCAAGAAGATTGAAACGCCTAAATCGCCTGATAGTAATCAGATCGAATCGCTAATCAGCGACGTGCAAGCAGCCTTTGCTTTGCAGCCGATGTGTTACAATGCATTTGACCTAATCTCATCGTTGTCTCAAGGATTTGATCTCTCGGGATTGTTTGAGAAAGAAGAGAGATCAGAATCAATGTTTACAACAAAGAAGGAAGCGAGAGAGATAGTGTCGAAATTTGAAGAGATAGCTACGAGTAGTGAGAGATTTGATTTGAAGAAAAGCAATGTAGGAGTGAAGATGGAAGATAGAAGAGAGGGAAGAAAAGGACAACTGGCGATTGATGTTGAGATATTTGAAGTGACAAAGAGTTTTCATATGGTTGAGTTTAAGAAGAGTAAAGGTGATACAATGGAGTATAAAGAGTTTTGTGATGGTGAGCTTAAGCCGTCTTTGAAAGATATTGTTTGGAAATGGCAAGGAAACAACAATAGCAACAACGAGAAACTTGTCTAGTGTGTTAAAATGTGTTTTTTCCTATTCGTTTTGCTTTAATTTGGTTGCCTTCTTTTTTAATCTGTGTCTGATATCTCTTGAGATTTTACGTAATGGATTCGTTGAACTTTGTCATTACATATCTCGATTTTTTTTGTTCGATGTTTTACACAGTTTGAAAATAGGGATAATTTGCGAAATGGCCAAATTTAGGAAAGAAATTAAGTATATAGCTTTGATTTTGACATAATGTATTATCTAACAATTGTGTTTCAATTGTGTCGGTATTACCTTTTATTTGTATAAGTTACCGGTGACTTAGAGATAGAGAGATGACGTCGACTAAAGAAAGTATGGCCACCATATATAATATTTGTTGACTTCTAAAAGAAAATAAGTCATCCACGTCACATGCATAACAACCACACTTTCAAATACACCAAATATTTTATTCTATATTGTTAAAATAGTATAGAATTCAAAAACACCCACAAGCTCAAACTACTAAACACTAATAGAATAATAAAAATTAATAGTATATATTCCAGTATATGTTGGAGATGTACGTATTATGTAATATGTAACTCATATATGCACATCAATTTAATCCCGACCCCTACATAATATACCGTATCCCAACTCCATCCCAACCTCTAAATACAAAACTCTTATCATGAAAATCTACATTCAAATATAAATCCTAAATCCAAATATAAATACTAAAACCAAATAGAATGGAACAAAATAAATTGAAATAGTACGGTACCCTATATGGTAACTTTCTTTCACCGAATATAGTATAGACGACGAGCCCATTTTCTTCAATTCTTCTTCTTTTTCAGACATGTCGATTCACATTCATTTGGCCTACCGTCATTAATTTTTCCGTCGCTTCGGTTTCGTCTTCCTCAAGACGGTCGATTTCAAAATCCAAAAAACCTCCCCCTTTCCAATCCCAGAATACTAAATCCTATAACATAAAATAGAATAGTAACATGCAAAATATAGTATAGTAAAACATATCTGCAAGACAGCCAGAAAAACAATTTTTATTGGTTGGTATAACAACGACTACATGCAACAAATGGAATAGAAAGATTGAATAGAATTTCCGATAAATAGAATAGTTTCATGTTTAATCACGTTGAAACACAGAGAATAAAAGTGGACCCTCAACGATCAAGATATTTACAACTGAATATTGGTCGGGAAAGGAGACGTAAAACAGTCAACTTTATTTTATTAAACACAACTGAAGAACCCAAACTTACCGAAGGTTACTGAATCTCCGGTAAACGGTATCACCGTCCGATTAGAAACCAACCGACGCAACTGTCATGTTCGTAAATTACTTTGTTTTCTACAAGGGATGTCGGGGAATCAGAGAAAAATGGCCACAGAAAAATAGAAAACATTTTTGCCGGGCTGATTTCACTGCAGTCGCTGATTGGATCTCCGGTTCGCTTTGATGGTGGCTCAAATCTCACTGGAGTGGAGTAGGGGCAAAGAAGAGGAAAGGATCTGATGTGAAACTATTCAATTTTCTCCTCTTTTACCAACTAAAAGTTGCTGTCTTGAAGAGTGTCGTTCTCCAAAAGCCACGATGCCTGTTTTCCTCAAAGGTATATTTTTTATTAATTTTTTATTTAGCAGGTTTTTCTGGTTGCTTCCAAGGGCAATACATCAATATTACATATATTTCAAAGGGACAGAGAAAAGGTAGAAATTGGCTACTCTCTTAATTATAGTTTGTTTGACCGCTATACGGTGCAATTTCCCTTGAAATATAAGAAGGTTATAGAAGACAACTAAAACAAAAATAGTTTTTTTTTGGTATTATATTTCGTTTATCTCTGTAATATTATTTGAAAAGTTAGCTTCCTATTTCTCGAGTTCACGTTAATTCTCACAATCATTAATTACATAGACACTCTTAATAAACTAAATATCATTTATGATTACCATTAATAACAATTATTTAGGAATCATTTTTCTTAATAAAACTGTGATTAAATTTTTTATTTAATTTTCCTTTATACTAAAGCACATAAATGCTAAAAAGGAAAGATTTATAAACAGATAAAATTTTTATATAAAACGAATTTTAGTTTTATTATTTACTATGTTTGCTAAAACAACAACAAAAATATCTATTAATTGTACAAATATATGCTTATAAATATATAAACCATAACTTTCGAAAATAAATTGCTAATAGAATAATTTAGACATTATTTTCCAAGATATAATAATATGTGTACTATAAATTATTTTTTGATCCAATAATTAATAAGCAAATAAATTTAAACGACACAGATGATTATTTAATAGCTTTATTTTCTGAAAAATTATTATATCCTATCATTATTCTAAAATCAAATAAATATTCAAAAATGTGAGTGTGCAACAAGATAAATTATATTTCCAATTAAAAAATATTTATGATTAAATGATTAGAATTTTTATAAAAAAACATTTGAACACTTTAATTTTTTATTTTCTATCAAAAACAACATATATCCAATTATAAAAAAATAAAAAATAATATTCATCATCTTAAGCTAAAATTAAACAAAATCTAATTAGTAAGATATTCTAATTTTAGTCTAATTGTGAAAAAATTGTGATCCTTTCAAGAAAACCGATACAATCCAATATTCTAAAATATGAATAACCAACAATTCTTAATATGAAAAATAAAATCAACCAACAATTATGATTTAGTGTGTATGAATTTCAAAATATTACAATTTATGTTTATTAATGCAACTCTTATTTAGTATTTCAGTTTCCTGTTTTTCTATAATAATTTATAAAAATTTATACAAAATTTTAAAATATAAGAGGATGAACTGAACTATATGAATTTTTACTTATTGTTGTAAAAAAGAACTATATGAATTTTAGAAAATAATAATCTAATTTTAACATAGTAAAAACGATTATTTAATTTAAAATAATAGATGTTATTGAACATATCAAAAATAATATTTTAATAATACAAAATAGAATATGTGAAATCACATAACTAATTAAGATGAGAACATAATGATACATAATATATTATTATTATACATATATAGTACAAAATAACTTAAAACTTATAAACAAACGAAAATATTTATCAATTATTATGAAAATTTTGTATCCATGCATGAGCATGGGAGAAACAAGTAGTGGTTAAAAAAGACGACTATCCGTTCTATAAGCTTGATGGAAAAATAATAACTCCGCTCTATAGTCTTGATCGCAAAATAATAAACTAGACCGAGGGGCTTATCATATATATTGATTTTTATTTGAGACTGGCTTTAAAATATTATATTAACTAGATTTTGATCCGCGCTTGAAAGCGCGGAAATTTTTTATGATAAAAATTTATATAATTGAGTTTTGTCTTAATTTAAATAATTTTTTGGTATAAAATCAATTCACCAAAGTTTGTGGTGATGATTGTTTTTAATTAGTTTTTAGTTTCATTTTTTAATTTTAGATTTTGTTTTAAAATTTTGGTTTTTAGTTTTAAGTTTATATTTTTGATTTTCAGGTTTTGGTTTGAATTTTTTAATTTTTAGTCCCGCTGAGTTAGTTTGAACTGATATTACCAATAAACAAATCTCAAATAATCAAACATCTAATTTAAAGCTGAAAATATGACAATTTTTTTTTAAAAAAAATTTGCAATATTTTATTTTGTAAATAAACAAAAGCAAAAAATATAACCTGCGTTTTCAGCTTTTGGTTTGGATTTTAGTTTTTAGAGTTAGTTGTTGTTTTTGCTTTACATATTTTTTTTAAATCTATAAATTATTTAAGAAAAATAAAACAATAAATTATTTAAAATTTACCATTGAAATTTATCAAAAAAAAAGTGATTGTTATTTAAAATAAAAAATACATTAACATGTTTTAAAGTACATGATTTAAATAAATGATTAATACTCCCTCCGTTTCATATTAAGTGTCGTTGTAGAGATTTTTTTGCGTTACAAAATAAGTGTCGTTTTCGGTTTTCAATGCAAAATTTATTAATTTTATTATGTAATTTGTTTTTCTATTGGTTAAAATATGGTTAGGTGTACGGGTAACTGTGTTTTTATATAGGAAATATGTAAAATTAATTGTTTCCTTAATCCGTGTGCACAGCTGTAAAGTGACATTTATAATAAAACAGAGGGAGTAATAGATAATTTTGTTTTGTTAAAAATATTAAATTTTCGGTAGGCCTGGGCATCCGGGTCCTCGGGTCGGGTTCGGGCCGGGTCCTCGGGTCGGGTTCGGGCCGGATCCTGTCGGGTCCGGATCTTTTGGGTCTTGGAAATTTAGACCCATATGGGTACCTATGATTTTTCGGGTCGGTTCCGGGTCGGGTTTTGTCGGGTCCGGGTCGGTTCGGATCTATAATTTCAATACCTATAAAATACCCGTAATTTTCGAATCCATATCAGATCTGGATCGGGTCCGGGTATTTAGAATCTAAAAAATACATACCATGTTCAAACTCACTCAAATTCAGTCAATATTTTTCATATATATCTAAAATTTTATAAAATAACTTAATTTAAACTATTAATAATTAAAGAAAACATTTTTAAACTCTAAATTTTACATTTTAAAACTTTATATTACTTAAAATGTTACAAATAATAATAAATATTGTTAACAAAATATATTTCAACTAAATTATAAAATAGTATAGATATAAAACATAACACAAAAATAATAGTTTTGGATATACATGTTTATAAGTCGGGTACAAATCGGTTCTTATCAGGTGTCTATTTGGGTCGGTTCTTTTCGGGTCCGGGTCTATTCTGGTCGGTTCTTTTCCGGTCCGGGTCTATTCGGGTAAAAGAAATTTAGACCCAATAAGTATTTGTAAATTTTCTGGTCGGGTTCGGGTCGAGTATTTTTGGGTCGGTTCCGGTTCGGGTCTTCGGTCTGGGTAAAATGCCCATGCCTAATTTTCGGCCTGAAAATAATAATTTATTTTTTGATCTAGTAAGGTGGAAAGTTTATTCAATGTTTTTGGAATTTTCCTTAATACTAAGCCCAAAACCAAACCATATAATTTGTTTTAAAAACAAAAGAAAGCCCAAGACTATATCTCATAAATAACCACCGGTTTAATTTAAGTAATACGGTTCAATTAACTATATGCTTTGTATTATTTGTAACACTCTAGAAAGAGTCCAAAGTTAAATGACAACTTGTATTAGTAGATAAAAAGAATGACTCTATTTTAATAGAGTAGATTTTCTCGGTGATTAATCATCTTGATCATGATTAAGTCATTAAAGACCCAATTTAATTCACATGGATAAATCCGCGGACCAGGTCATGAGGTCACAGTTTTAAATTGTGCTTGGGAACTCAACCTAAAGTTGGTTCCGCGATTGGTGACTGTTGAAAGGGAAATTCGATCAAGTGTTTATTAAATTATTTGGAACATAATAGATCAGAAATTTCATTTATATAGAAATCTAAAGTTTCGAGTTTTTAGGATGACATGAGAGAAAATATACAAGATAAATAAATGACTTGAGTATAAAAATGAGCTCTGAACCGGTACGTCCAGTTATTTAGGATAGTTTTTGTTGTCAACAAAAAATATAAAAAATGAGATGAAAATATGTAGATGTCGATTTCTAGTGCATTTAGAGGTTGATTTTGGTTATTACTGATGGTTAATGATATTGATAACAATAACCATATATAAGGGTTAACTGAAACCTATATGCGGAAGGTTAACTGAAACACTATTTGAAATATTACCACAATAACCATCAGGACTTCTAAACATATATAATTTTTGGTAGAAAATGGTCTTCTTTTTCTTGGATAACCAATATGTTGCTAATGGTAAGTATGTTTTCTTTCTCCTAACCCCTGTCTACAATTGATTTCTGATTTCAATATCATTTAAGTCTTTTTTTTTGTTTTCAAACCATCTTTTGACTTAGCATTTTGCATCAAGATAGACAATATAGCATCTGACACATTCTTGCCTACGTGCATAACATCAATATTGTGATGAACAAGCATTTCCTAACCCATTAATGAAGAAACTATTAGGCATATTTATATACATCATATAATATAGTTTAGTTACTCTACTTTACCTCCCAATAAGGTAGTTCAAAGAATATTAATATCTTCTTCTACCGCCATAGATCATTTGATTCTTCACACTCTTCTTCTTGAACCATTTCATCACCTTCCAATTTGTAGTGTCTCATATATTTCTAACGCCTGGCATTCTCTTCCCCAGTATTGTTGTCAAATCAAGATTTTTTATATATGTAATGATAGCCAGGTGGTAGTCTCTTTCTGTTTTCCATATAGACAAATTTACGGCTAAACTTAAGCCACCTAGAAGGTGTATCTTTTCCACATATATTGCAAACTTGTTTCTCCTTCACTTTACATCCAGACAATGTTCATACGGCTGGATAGTCACTGATACTCCAAAGCAGTAAGGTTCTAAGTGTAAAATTCTCTTTCGAAAAGGAGTAATAGACTTCAATATCCTCAGCCCACAAATCCTTTAAATCGTCTATCAAATGGTGCTACGTAAACATCTATGTTATTACCAAGAACTTTTAGACCGGAGATTAACAAAATCAATATTATATTCTCAACTTTCATACACATAGTTGGAAGTGTGTTATAGTTCACTAACAATACTGGCCATGTGGTGTGATTGGTATTTTGCATGGAGAAAGGGTTCATCCCATCTGTAGAAATTCCAAGTCGAAGCTTCCTTGGTTTAGCAACAAAATCTGGCCATTTATCATTCACGTGTGCCCAAGATATAGAATCAACGGGGTGTCGCATTGTACCATCTTCAGTGGTATTGGTTTAGTGCCAACGCAAATCTTCAGTCATTCTTTTTGATCTAAACATCCTTCTAAATCTTTTGATTGGAAAATATCTAAGGACCTTTGATGAAATCCCAACCTTTATCTCATTACTGTACTTATCCTTTTCCCGTCTTGGAACTGTGCATCTTGGACAGCTTTTTAGCTTTTCAAACTCTTTCCTATACAGTATGCAATCATTCTTGAAAGCATGAATATTTTCGTAGCTGAAACCAAATATCTTTATAAATTTTTTGATTGGATCTACAATCTTCGGAAGAACATTGTCTTCAAGTAGCATGTCCTGAAGTAAAACCAATAGCTAATCAAAATAGTTCTCAGACATACCACTTTTAACTTTGAATCTATAAAGTCCCATGATTACCGAACCTTTGTATTCTGATACAACAAGAGTACAATGGAGTTTCAGCTTCACCTAACTTTTCCCTGAATTCAGTTTCCTCTACTACTTCATATCATCATTTTCCTCTACCCCAATATCATTTGTCTGATTTGGATCATCTTCACCCATAGAGAATGCTGTCTTAAATAAATTAAAATGCCTCTGATTCACCATGAATACTCGAATAAGAACTCTTATGCTTCTTATCCATACCCCTAATCACTAGATGCTCAACTATTTTATCTACTAATTAACTGATGGCATAATTGCGACAAACTCTACAAGGACATAGCATTTTATATAGATTTCCCAATCTTCTTGCTGGAGAATTCACGAAGTTAGTTGCTTCTTCTGAGCACTCACGACTATTCCTACATTGTACATCGTAAACATAAGTTAACTTTCATCAATCGGGGAATACAAGTACGCTTGAGAGATTTTAGTTTATACCTTGGTAGCAAAATCCACGTCTTATCCATTTGGTCATGGAGATGGATCCATTTTGAAACGATTTTCTCAAATAAGAGCTAGTGAGACAAAACATGATTTGTTCAGAAATTTGTGTAACCCTAAAGACGAGTTGTGTTCTGAAATTTGCTCTGAAATTTGTTCTTTTCCTTTCACCGCGAAATCAAAATCTAAAAAAATGAACGGTTCAGATCAAAGTTAGGGAGACAAATAGAGCAGTGTAGGTTCAATAAGAAAGAATGGCTCAGATAAAAGTTGGCGAGACATATCCAGCGGTGTAGGATTCACCACGTTTGTAATCTTGGAGGTTACTGCTCATTGGCTTAGAACAAGAAGGACATATCAAAGTTAGCGAGACAAATCAACGGTGTAGGATTAATCGCGTCTGCATTAAGAAAGAACGACTCATATCAAAGTTGGGGGACATATCCAGTGGTGTAGGATTCACTACGATATTGGAGGTTACTGCTCATTGGCTAAGAATTTTTTTTCTGTTTTAAATACAAAAACTAACATATACATAAGTTATTAATCAAAAATATTAATTATTTTTTTGAAAAAAAAATCAATATCAAGTTTTCAAAATTTAAAATATTATTTCTTATAAATACAAAATTTTTAAATTAAGAACAAATACTATAAAGTAGCATTACACCAATCTAACTTATATATTCATAAACACTAAGACTTAATTTTTATAAAATTAAGATTACAGTATCATCCTTATATGGATAAATATTTAAAATTTAAATATTATTTATTATAATTAAAATTTTATAAAATTAAGATATTACAATGACTAATTACAACAATCTAATTTATATGTATATACACTAAGACTTAGTTATGTATTTAGGGTTTAAGATAAAAGACTTTAGGGTTTCATGTTTTAAATTTAGGGTTAAGGGTTTAAATTTTAGTGTTTAGGATTTTAATTTTAGGGGTTATGATCAAAAATTTTGGATTTAAAATATTACATTATATTACATAACTAGGATAAGACCTGCGCCTTGCGCATGATGAGTTTATATTCGAAATTATTTAAGAAATATCATATGAAGAAAAAAAATTTACATTCTTGATTGAATTAATATTTTGGCCCTTAAAAAGTTTTTTTTTAAAAACAATTTTGGTTAATTACATAATTTATTTACTCATGAGTTGATCCCACTTTTAAAAAATAATTTAGGTTAAAACATTATTTATCGCATAAAAACCTAATGTCTAGGTCGAAAAATCTCAAGCCTACTATTTGGTTACAATGAGACTATGTCAGCTCGGTTTTATACCATGATTTAGCAATTTAAAAGTTAATTATGGTTATGAGAAGTTTACATGTCCGTTCCAATCCTATCTATCTTCAATATTTTTTTATTTTTGGTGTCGCTTTTTTCATTTTGGTTATTGCTCGATATAAATATAGATTTTTGAGTTTATTCTCATTTCGTTCTTTTGTTTTTGGCATGAGGTTCAGAAAATCTTTAAGATTTAAAATTATTAAAGAGATACATAATTAGGTTAAGATCCACGCCTTCTGCAAATTAAAGATTTTATATTTATTATTTGTTTTATTTTATTTTTTGCATATTATGAAATAATAAAATAATAACTGTATATTTAATAACTAAGAAATCAGTTACTAATACTATTATGCAATAAATTGGCATACATAGATAAATCAAAATATAAGTATATATTTTCATATGATGTATAGTTTAATTTAGACAATATGAAATATATATATATATATATATATATATATTAACATAAGTACCTATTAAAATAAAATTATTTATTTATATGATTTTATAATCATTGTAACTTATTATAGAAAATATATTTAGACAATGATCACAAAAGTTTATGTGAGATTTTTAACTATTTTAGTAATTTATACTCATTTTAAAATTTCATAATACAACATATATAAAAAACTGAATTTTTAGTATGTGATTAGTGTAGTTGTGTAATTTATTTTAATAGTAAAAAATTAAAAAAAATGATATGAAGTATACAGATTATTACCAAATCTTTATTATTTAAAATCATTAATTGTTATATATATTATAATCACTTCTCAAAAAAAAAAAACATAATCACATTAGGTAATTTCATAGGTTTTATTTAAGGAAAAATATATAGGAGATTTAATTTGATATGTTATTTAGTTTGATATGTTATTTAGTTTGATATGTATATATCCGACTAACGTATCTACTTTTAAAACTATGGTTTATGTAAGGTGCTATAGAATTCTTTTAAATGAGATTTAGAAGGCATGCACAACTGCCACATAGGATGAGGCTTTTTTCGTTTTTACAAAATTAAGGTTATCAACACTATTAAAATGGGAGAAGTCCTAATAAATCTACCTATACAAGTTGTTTGGACCTTTTCATTAGACTAACATTTTTAGGTCTTTCTTTATATTTCTCTAACTATATAAATACTTTACAATTTAAATGAACTCATTTATTATTTTCCATAATCTATTATATAATTACTCTAACAATAAATCTCTATAATACTCTAATATATTTTGTATCTTTTCATAAATTGGAAGTTAAAAGCCTTTAATGTCAATTATTCAACTATGAAACACTAACTTAATTAATTACATGCAATCAATTAGTAAAATTTGATATTACATTTTTATACATGAGGTAAATGATTAATCATATATATTAAAATAAAATGGGTCTAAATGGCTTGGAAATTTTAATAGTATAGATGTTTATTTATTTTACAAATTCTAACAATTCTTATGATATGTTTTTATTTAATTTCAAATGTAAACTATCCTACAATTTAAATATCAGATAGTTTGAATACTTTTAATATTTTGAATAGAAAATATTCAGGTAATTCATTTTTTACTTAATTTCGTTTATAAATAGTATTTTAGGATATTTAGTATTAAGATATTATATATAATTAGTATATGTAGGTATATAATTTATATTTAAAAATTTAAATACCCATTTGGTTCTCGGTTCAGTTTATATTTTTCGGTTCCAGAGATATATGATATGATCGATTATTTATGAAATTTGGTTTAATTTTACTTTTGTTTTTTTTCAGTGTGGTACTGTTCGGTTCACCTGGATAAATATATATAAACATATACATTATCTTATATAAAATTTCTTTTAGAAGAATTTGTTTAATTTCAAAAATAAACATGTGCTTTCCAAGCGCGGGTCAAAATCTAGTAACTATTTAAAAGATCTCCAATTAATATATATGGGGTACAACATTTTATTACAGAAGCTTATATCAGAATATTACAAAATATAGCAAAATTCATAGGTATTTTAACATAAGTTTTAACTAGCAATACATAACCGACAATACAATAACTGTTTCTTAAGTTTATACCAAACACAATAAGTTTTAACTAGCAATACTTAACCTTGTCTAAGTTTCACACGAACATTAGTTTATCATTTGGTCATGCCACAACTGAACCTTTCATCAGAAATGTATTCAATCTCTGAATTTGGCCTCTAGACCTTTGCATTACCAATCTTAGCCACTTCAACCCAAACCTTGCTTTCATTTGGACCTAGGAGTACAAAGTGGCACAACTCTTTCGGATCCATTGAATTTATTCTTCTTTCAGCTACCTTACGTCCAGAGTTGCTGCAATCTAAAAGAATACCTTTCTGCTTTGCACTTTTTGTGGAACTAATACTGCCTAGAATTTACAACTTAAAGAAGTTAATAGAAGCAAGTTCAACATCAATAAAAAATCCAACATCAATGAATAGACAAAAAATAAATAACCTCATTTCAATAACATACCACTGCTTTTTTCTTGGCTGGTTTCGAAGGTGGTGCTTTTTTCTTGGCTGCAGGTTTAGTAGGTATTGCATCTGTAGTGGTTGTAGCTAGGACTTCAACCTTTAGGACTAGCCAGGGGCGGATCCAGAAAATAAATTAATATGGGGCACAATTTATATAGATTTATATTGTGTTAAATATAATTTAATAAATTAAATTAAATTAAATTATTGTTTTACAAAAAATTAATCATTATATTTTCTCAAAATGAATAAAATATACAAAATATCTTTTGCTATTTAATTATTCTTTTTTAGTAATAACATAAATTATATATGCACATAGTAATTTAATTATAAAATATCCCTTTTATTTGTTTTAAGTAATGTAAATAAACTTAATAAAAATGTTACAGTTAAATTTTAATAAAGTAAATTTTTATTTGGAAAAAAATATTAAAAAGAGGTTGGAATACTCTAAGACAGTTATTATTCTAAAATACTTTCAATAAAAAATACTTTGACATTTGTCTCTATGAATTATTGTTTAAGATTTAATATTAAGAGATGAGATTAGATTTATACATTTCTATAAATGAATTTAAGAAAATTAGTTCAGTCATTTTTCATCATCAATATAAAGTATTTATAAAAATAATCATTCTTTAAAATTAAATTTAAAAAGTGGCATCAAGCTTATGGTATAATTAGAATTTATCATATTAAAAAAGAAAATAAAATAGTTATGGAAATAATAGTTTTTCCGTAGTAAAATCAAAAGAAAAAAATACAGGAAACAGGCTTCGAACTTGGGTTGGATGAGGCACATATTAGCCTTTACAAACGAATTGCTACATTGTTCTTGCTGTATATTCTGTTGCATAAAATTTATATTATAGTTAGCATGTGGCACGTGCCACACCCTCTTCCTACGTCGGTCCGCCCCTGGGACTAGCCATGCTATTTTCTTATTAATTACATCACCAATCAAAAATATATCAGCAGTCGCCTCCAAAAATGAGTATTATCATTAAACACCTTCACAACTTCAACATTAACAACATTTGGACCTAGAGGTATACTGTTAACAATCTATTTGGAATTAGATGAGTACAAAATACCTTCAACAATAACCTCTTCGTCTTCATTAGTCCAATCATATAATTTGCATCTTCGAGTGACACCTTCCTTCGTTTGCTAAAATGTAAGAAGCTAATTATTAGAGATATATCATGGATACTTCAGTAGAATAAAACAAGATCGGAAAACTATACCATGAAAAGATCTTCAGAAGAGATTGGATCCCTATACAAAATCACTTTATATATTCGCCAAGTTTTTGCATCCCACAACTTCCTCAAGAGATAACACATATGATGTAGGTCACCAGAAAAAAGCTTCTAAGCTTAATGCATACTTAACTTGGACAACCACTGCATTATGACCAATTGGTGTACGACTAATTTTGTACATCGGTTCAGCAGAGTAGAATTCTCCTTCACCAACAACTACATCTCCTGAATCAATCCATTCCAGTATTTCTACTCTCACTGCTTCTTTGAATCCAACACTAGTCTCATATATTTCAGTATCACCATTACTTTTACGAGAGAAGGAAAAAGAATTAGTAAATGTCTTAAGACCAATTGATCAAATTTAATGAAAATGATTATCTTCTTTCCATCTAAGTCTCGGACCATGCCCTTTAAACTCTTCAATTTCACTTTTCATTTATGCTATCTTTACATCTCTAGATTGCATAAACGCTAGCTTAGTAGCCATAATCCCTCTACCAAACCCCTCTTACTTGTCCAGGTTTGTCTTTTTGCAAAATCTTTCTCACAACATCTTCTCTTATGTTATCAACAGGTGATGTAGAGTCCATTTGACTATCAAGGGAATATTTGTTCGTGATTCAAACATTTATGCACAAGATAGCACAATGATCATAATCTATTAATTATACACAATATAAAAAAGTTTTAGAATTCTTACAATAGTCTCAGAAAATTGAGGCTTCACAGGTCTACCATCATCAGAAGTGTATCCCGCAATCCATACATTAGTCCTATTACCTTACTTGGATCTTAACTTCTTTTTTTTTCTATATAAAATACATACATATTTAAGTACCATTTTATTCCAACAAGCTGTACAACATATAGATGTTTGGGTACTCTTTTTACAATCTGATTTTTTTTTCTCAGCTCTCTGTAATTGTTACTTATTTCCTACAATATATATATATATATATATGAGTGTGATTAAATCTATAAGACATGACATATAAACAAGAAAGTTACTTAGTTGTAGATAATTAACTATGTAAGTTGTGGTAGTCTTGCTCCTTACCCAATAGTTTTACATTTAAATGAATGGGATGTTGCTGGGTTTTAAATATATTCTCTCAGAAGTTTTGTTTTCGATGCACGTACTTGTGACACTAGCCTTGACTTCCCAACCGTCCACAAATTTCCCAACTGCTTGCTAATAACTGTTTCCCGCCACTCTTCTTGCAAACTAAACCTCCCTTGCATCAAAATAAGCAAATGTCAAACATGTTTATAATCTCATAGTTGTTCAACAAAATGTAGTTGCATATAGACACCTGAATTTCTCCCACATTGTTTCTTTAATCACTGTATCAAGTTTTCTCCAATCAGAAAGTGTTACCAGAACATGTTCCCTCACAAGAGGACCAAGAAAAGATGATGGTTTTATTGAGCCAGGTCCAACATGATCACCAAAATCAGTGAATGTAACTGCAACTTTTTCATTAGGGTTTTCAGCCACTTTACGCTTCTTTGTTGGTCCTCTTTTTTTTTTTCTTTCACTTTATCCTATGTTAGCTGAATTCCTTAAGTACCAGGAGTCTATCATCTTGAGCGTTTCTAACTCCATCTTGTTCCATATTGACAACTTCTTCTTCATTCTCATTCTCATTGTCGTCATTCCCTTTCTCTACATGTTCACCTTCTTCTTCCATATCAGCAACTGCTTCTTTATCCTTCTTATATTCTTGTTTAGTCAAACAAGTTTCTCCTCCTATCACAGAATCTTCTTTATCATCTTCAGACATTACTTTCTCAGCCTGATCAGTCGCATAGTCATACCTTTATCTTCTTCCACAACTTGTGGTGTTACATCTTTTACCTCATCATCTTGCAGTGTTTCATCTTACACCTCATCATCTTGAGCACTACTTTCTTGTTTCTACCACTTCTTCTCTTAGACGTTACAACTAAATTTTTTTTTATGGAAGCCACTTTCTTTGCTGTTATTTTATTATTCACCTTTAGTGCGGTGTTAGATCTTCTACCTCCAACCTTTGATTACGTCTACTACGACAAAAGTCAACTTGTTCTCCTCCTCCTCCTCCTCTTATCTTTGCCATTTCTGAAGCTGATAAACAAAAAAAAAACAGATTCGATAAATATAAAATACTTCCACCTACATAGTAAAAACCGAAACCAAGATGAGGAACCTAATCGGCCTGAGCTCAGAGATATAGTAGGGATCAAGAATGTATGTAGGATGAGATCATACTTGGGAATGCCAAATAATTTGGGTGTCTCAAAAACACAAGTTTTTGGTTTTGTTCAGGATCGCTTGAGTAACATAGTAAATGGTTGGACTTTCATTTTTTTTAACAAAGGGGGAAATGAGGTGATTAGTGGTTACAGTTTTACCAAATCATGTTATGTCGTTCTATTGCTTACCAAAAACAGTAACGAAGAAACTAACGAGTGCGGTGGTACACTTTTAGTAAAGTTCGGAGGAAATGCAAGAGGCCTTGGAAATCATGGAACAAATTACGTCATCCCAAGGAAGAGGGAAGCCTGGGGATTTAAAAATCACAACGATTTCAACACAGCTATGTGGTAAAACAATTTTGGCGTTTGATTGAGAAGCCTCAAAATCCATTCTCATGACTTTTTAAAGGTAGGTACTTCAGGAATGCATCACCACTAGAACCAATTAGATCGTATTTTCCGTCTTATGGATGGCGTAGTATTGTATCTGCTAGATCTCTGGTTAGAAAAAAGGATCATTAAAAAAGGTGCGATCAAGATCATCTATTTCAGTATGGAATGATCACTCGCTCCCAACCACTCCCCCGAGACTTGCAAATGGTAATCAACTCAATTGTAACCTTTACCCTGATCTTACAGTCGATTCCTTCGACAACTCTACGTCACATACATGGAATACTAAGACAATCCAATCTTTGGTAAACCCGTAGGATGTAAAGATTATAGAAAGTATACCATTGAGTCGTATCACATGGTTGGTCGAGAAGGATGACATTTCACAAATAATGGGAGCTATATGGTGAAATTTGGTTATCAAGTAGAACGGGGTTATCCGGATAGAGATAACACATTGTCGTTACATGGAGCAAATTTTATCCCTCTAAAGGCTTTATCTTAGAAAATAAGGTTTCCACCAAAGATAAATCATTTCTTTTGGCATATAATATCAGGATATTACCTAAAAACTTGAAAGCAAGAAAGATACAATGGGATACACATTGTGAAAGATGTGGAGCTTCTGAGGAGTCAATTAATCATGTGTTTTATGAATGCCCATCAGCAGTTCAAGTCTCGGCTTTATCAAGGATTCCATCAAATCCATTCCTACTCAATCAGTCTTCACAAACATGGATTATATGTACTCGAGGGTGTCTCCGCATATGGAAGACCATCATTTTGCATGAGTCTTATGATATATTTGGAAATACAAAAATAACAAGGTTTTTAGTAACATAGAAACCGATCCAAGAGATACACTAAAATTGGCAGAAACTGAATCACTGATTTGAAAGGAAGCTTAAGCATCGATAGGGTTACACAAATAAGGGAGCTGGAGGTGAACGAATTACCTCACATACTGGAAGATGGTGTTTTATGTATGGGTCATTGAAAGAACATAACAATCATTCCGAACAAGACTAGTATAGTACTCTTCCAGGTTTTGATGGATTAATGGGGGCGAGAAATACGAGGGCAAGTTTATCACCACTTCATTCAGAAGTTGAAGCGCTTATCTGGGCAATGGAATGTATAAGGAATTTAAGATAGTATCACGTCACGTTGCAACATATTATTCTTAATTAGTGAAGCTGGTTTAGAAACCAGAAGAATAACTTGCTTTTGCAAATTATTTGGAAGAGTTCAAGATACTGAAAGGAAATTTCAATCACTCAGAGCTCATTCATATACACATAACGCATAATACAAGGGCTAACAATCTTGCACGAAGGGCTAGGAAGCAACCGTCATTTGTTGTTCATATGGATGCGGAGTTACCGTTATGGTTTGCAGAATCTTAGTTGAGTCTGTTTATGTTAATGTCAAAAAGAAATTATACCCCTATCAAAACCGAAATCCGAACACTATTGGAAAAATCTTATTTAACTAAATTTATTAACTCTTTTTACCTAACTTGTCAAAATTTAGATATTTCAAGTACTTTGATGAGTTCATACAATTTTAAACTGTTTTTATTAATTTAAATACTTTTAACTATTTATATAGTTTTCTACTTGATACTTAGGTAAAAGTTTTTACATTCAACCATTTAACTATTTTCTGATGTCTTGTATTGTCTCCATCTTATTAACATTTATTTTCATCACATTTAGGTTCATTTATATTGCATTTATGAGTGTATTACATTTGCATGTATATATATGTGTTTTCAAGTTTTAAAATGGTTCTATTGATGGTTTTGAGTTTAATATAGCCTGGGTCAAATAAGGGCATAATTGGGAAAGGATAAAGCAATCCACTTTTATGGGATCAATATATCTACTATTATGAGATAGATCGACCACAAGCCCTTATTTGGGAGCTTTGGAGGAATGGATCGATCGATCCACATTACTTTGACCAATCGATCCTGATGATCATGATGGTAAGGACATGTAGACTAGGAAGACAAACCATTGGGAAATTGATTTACTCAGGTTTTAACCTAATAAACTAACTGGAAGTACGCAGCAAAGCACGTAGTAGTGGTAGTACAAGATCAAATTCACAAAGGAAAAAACACACATCAGTTTTCAGCTTAGATCAAGCTTGACGACACAAAGATTATGGTTTTTGAAAGCAGCTTGTGAAAGAATTAAATCTAAATGATGGATGAAAAGCGTCGGGCATCAGAAAATTTATAGGAAATCAGATCATGAATGCAGATGATTAGTTAGAGAATTAATGAAAATCCATTCTTGAACTCAAAACACAGTTTATAATCTTTCCATTTAATGGATTACTAATCTTTTAAAAATTTAAACTAATTAAATTATGCTTTAATAATAATATGTTGAGATACTTCAAAAATATATAAAGGAAAGAGATGCTCAACGATTGATCCCCGAATTTATCAGCAAGGCTTTTGGTAACACTTTTTATGAACCTCCTTATAACATATACATGTTGTTAGGGTAAAATAAAACAGAGTTCTTTGTTAGACTAAAATCATGAAGTTGTGCAGTAAAGCAAGAAGAAATTATCAAAAGTAATGTTTATTGATCAAAAGAGCATGAGTAAACCCTAGTACTAGCCGGATATCTAGTTGAAGTGTAGAATAGTCGTTCCTCTTCTTCTAGGCTTTAAGAGTCCATTTTATAGGTTCTTGTAGTCAAAATCTAAGTTCGATATGAAATATGAAAAAATTCCCTTTTGGTAGAAGTTTTTCGTTTTACCGACATAGTAGAAACCATGATCTAGAGACTAAAATTCGTTTAGACAGTTGGAGAAGATCGATGTCATACTGTAAAAAAAACGAATGACTTTCTGAATTAATTATCTACAAAAACGTATGGATCTATGTCAATCTCTTTTTTCCATACCTTTTTGAAGTGCCTCACAAAAAATAGATCATGGCTGGCAAAAGTTTACTAGTGAAAACCAGTTGATTTTATTGTGGCAAAAGGTATAAACCTGACATACATAAACAAAAGTAAGAGATGTGCTACTTGGAAAATAGGTACATATGTAAATATATCAATTTTTTTAATAAAGTCAATAAAACTCATGGTTTCAACAATGGTTTTGGAGGTGTCTAGATGGCAACTTAATCGTGACCAAAATGATTTTCTTAAATTCGGTTATACGATTCAAATTAGTTTAAATTGTTGTAAATCGGTTGAAATTGGTTTAAATCAATTTAACGTAATTTAAATTTGTTAAACTAAGCAGTAATGTTAGTAAAAATCCACAAATATTTCTAATTTGTTTTGTCTTCTATATCAAATTTCTGGAATTAATCAAAATAATTTTAGAACTAAACCTAAAATAAAATATCTTCTATAAATGCAAAACATATATAAAATAAATCAATAATTTGTTAACGTCTAATGCTTGGTGTATACCCTAATAATCTGCCTAATCACTTGTCGTCTCAAAATGCTTAGTTATCCCATAGTTGGCTTTAACATTGATAAAAACTAATTGAAAACGGGAATCGAAACAAACCGGGTGAATGGTGGTGAAAGATAGTTCAAAATTATTCTGTGCTTTTCATTTATAAATGAAATAAGGCCGACAAAACATCTAAGTTTATGCTTAAGCCCATGGGCTTTGTGACATTGGCCCATTTTTGTTTAGAGAAACCCTAGTTCCGTCCCATATAACTCATTTCTCTTCCAACACGACGCAGCTACGCTACCGCAACTCTCTTTGCTTCCTCTCTTTCAGCTCGATTGTCGATCTCCTCCAAATGGTACTCCCTCTCTCTTTTAGATCAATTTCAATGCTGATGTGTTATCTTTGATGGCTTCGTGATTCAAAATTTTGTCCTGTGATTGCAGGCGTCGGAGAAGAAGCTGTCGAACCCAATGAGGGACATTAAGGTCCAGAAACTTGTTCTTAACATCTCCGTTGGTGAGAGTGGTGATCGTCTCACTCGTGCCTCCAAGGTCCCATCTTTTTTTTTGAACAACATTAATAAATTGTTACTTTAAGACATTGTGTTTCTGAATCATTGTGTTTGGTCTTTATTAGGTTTTGGAACAGCTCAGTGGCCAAACCCCTGTTTTCTCAAAGGGTATTTGAATGTGATCTCTAAGGAATCTTTATAGTTTTATTTTTGATTTTATTATTTGTTAATTAGGTTTATTATTTGGTTATAACAGCGAGGTACACTGTGAGGTCCTTTGGTATCAGGCGTAACGAAAAGATTGCGTGCTATGTCACCGTGAGAGGCGATAAGGCAATGCAGCTTCTTGAGAGTGGTTTGAAAGTTAAGGAGTATGAGCTTCTTAGGAGGAACTTCAGTGACACTGGTTGCTTCGGATTTGGTATCCAGGAGCATATTGATCTTGGAATCAAGTAAGTACTTTATTAAATTTGATTTATGTTGATGCTTGGTTCATATACATTATAGGGTTTTTATAGGTCAGCTTATGTATAAAGCTTCTGCTTCATGCTTTTTTCATTTGAGTCAGATGTGGAATTGATTAAAGATGATGAACTTACATGTTTGTGGAATATTAGATTTAAGATTTATAAAATATTCATTACGGCTTTGGGGGTTTCTTTGTGAAATGGTAGATTTAGATATCTTAAAATGAATACTTTGGTCTTTATTTGTGATTCTCAGCTATCTACACTTTGTGTATTTAGGTATGATCCATCTACTGGTATTTACGGAATGGACTTCTATGTTGTTCTCGAGCGCCCAGGCTACCGTGTTGCTCGTCGCCGCAGGTGCAAGGCTCGTGTTGGTATCCAACACAGAGTGACCAAAGATGATGCAATGAAATGGTTCCAAGTCAAGTATGAAGGAGTTATCCTCAACAAGTCTCAGAACATCACTGGCTAAACTAAACTTCAAATCTTTGTAGATTTTGTTAATTTTAGCTTTGTTTCAATTTGTTTTACTCTTTTTGGATATTAAAGAATTTATTGTTTTAGAGAATCCTTTTTTTTGGCGTCAGTAATGGTAAAATCTAAACTCCCAAAAACCTTTCTAATGTATGAATTTTTTTTCTCAAATTTACCATTTCATTTTCAACCTATCAAAAACAGCTCCTTTTAACTAGTGGTATGTTCGCGTTACGCGCGGATTGTTTAACATTTGTGGTGCGGATTGTTTGACATTTGTGTTATCAAAATTTTAAATTATTTTGTTGGTTTGTTGTATAAGTTAGAATTATGGTTATGTGTTTTACTATTGGTGTTTATGGACACATTCAAATAGTGAGATGCGGCTGACTGATGCAACTTCAATTATTTGTATATATGATATTAGGAATTTTATATGTTAGAGACTGATAAGATACATGAGCTTTTTCGTAAAAGAATGATAATTTATTTTTATAGCAGAGAAATAATTTTTGTTGTGTTTTGAATTATAATATTAAGATATAAATATTGAACAACATGTTTTAAATGAAATAGACGAACTTATTCATTTCCTTGTATAAATAGCAGTGTTTGCGTCTTTTGTTAATGATGTTTGGGTAACTGAAAATTCTACCTTTATTTGTTTGTAACGGTGGACTAACAATCCAGTCATTGAACTTGTACTCCATGCAATATTTTTTAAAAAAGTGGTTCCAAAATTGAGTATCCACATTATGGGCTTATTATCAACCAATGTTATTAATGTATACTTCTCCAACATAGTTTTCTCGCATGCATAGCATGGTTATACGTAAAAATAAAATGTATCTAGATATATTTTTTTATAGATGATGGAGACCAACGTTGGTTTTGTGTTTTTTTTTTTTCAAAATATTCTTGAATGCTTTTGATATAGTAAGCTTCTAAATTTCCGGCTAATAAGCAGTTGGTCATGAGATCATTATACTTTATTAAAGATGCAAGTGGATAGATGGTCAACAGTCTGAGTTATAGTTTCTTGTAAATATGAGTGTCTTTAGCAGCTTCAGTTAGTGTTGGAGATAACTGAGTTGGAGATAATTGCATGACATGTCGTGTGATGGCAAAGTCGAACATGCACAAAATTATTATTAAACATTTGCATGGAGCCTCCACTTTTATGTGCCCCCATTTTTTTTCTGTTGGTTTAGGTAAAGCTAGTTTTCAATTTGAAATCAATCATTTTTTTAGGTATCATAAGTTTTTTATAAGCTTTAAAATAATTGTACACAATAATCAACAAAAAACCATCAAAAATTTCACACAAAAGAGATAGCCATAGCTTAAAAACTTAAAGTGTTGCTTTGTTATTTATTGACTAGATGAATTTTTCTTTACTGACTTGATGGAGATCTCTTTGTCGTAAACCGATGTGTTTAAGAAAATATATATAATAAATTATGTTTTATGATTTTCCTATTAGCTTAATTAAATAAGATAATACTTTAAGGAATTTGCTTTATTATTTTGGTGATTTTGTTAATATAATGGTTTAAAGAACAATCACAACCAGTATGATAAAAACTAAAATTTCCCGTCAATACACTGAACCAAACCAAATATAACTTTTCATACTTTTCAACATTTGAGATTAACGTAACTGACGAAATATAGTTTGTGTTGTAATGTACGATATCCAACTTCTCCAGACATGTATATCAGTATATGTATTAAGCGGCAATTTACTATGAGTTATAGTACCACTAAAAACTGAAAAGGTAAAAAAGAAACTCAGATTTAATAGTTAGATTAGTTTTCTAAATGAAGCTATAAATGGAAATTTACTTCCAGTGAGATCATTCTTCTCAAAAATGAAAGGTAATTTTGTCTACATAGTTGTTAAAGGAATAGGTGCATTGTGTTCTTAACATATAATATAATAGCTATATTTCTTGTTGTAGTGTTTTTTTTGGTCATCAACATAATTATTCCCCAACCCATGAAGTCCAAAAAGATTAGATTTTCTTTCTTTGATGTTTCTCATTGCGGATGAACTTTAAATGATGAATTTACATTAAAAGGTTGAGTAAATTTTGTTTCCAATCAATATAGACATTACATTTTAGTCTTAGATTTTAGTTTTTATAGAAGGAGAATCAAATTAACTTTACATGAGGCAGTTTCTACTATGATTTACCATCAATCGTCAACTAAAAACCGGCATACAAATTCATATACTAACAAATAGTCAACTGAAAAGAAAACACAATCATCTAAAAAGCATACTTATTGCTAAAAAACATCAATAAAAAGCAGACTGCTGCGAAAATATCATAAACAATAGAGTTTATAGATAGATAGAACTCTAAAATTATTCACTTTAGAAAAGAAACAAAAATTCAGAGCAGGATGGAGAAGAAACGTCATTCCTCTGCTTCTTTAAGTCAATTCAAAAATGGCTCTAGGATTTTCAAAAAGGTTTGGCTGCAACATTCACCACAAAATTTAGCAAAAAACGTCACCCAAAATCCTCCGAGGCCGAATAAGTTTTGTCTTGAAACCAAGTTGGGAGATGAAATGTCGTACATAATTCCCATGGACTAACATGTTCTCTTGAGTAGTTTCCTTTACATAACAAATGGAGGATGGTGTCTTCAGGGAAAAGATAAAGGTCACGACCTTACTTTTTTTCTGGGAAAAATTGCGTCCACATGGCATTATTGCATTTGGACTATGTACACCAACTCCAGCTCTAGCTTTATGCTGCTGCAGAACGTGTTCAGAAGTGGAGACCATGTTTTCACCTAGTCAACAACCAAGAGATAAATAACGTGACCATACATAAAAAGGAATAACATAATAGGGATAACAGAGGCCATTGCTTTCATTGTATAATGCAACTTTTCTGTAGTATGTACTGACTTCAGATTATTCACAACAGTTGATAAAAAGAGCTTACTAAAGAAAGTATGGCTGCTATTATAAGCTAACTAAAACATAATATCACACTTGTATCTTTGACACAAGATAGATGATAATTGGTTTCTCTTGGGTTAAAAGCGAAACCCTTTTCTCTTAGGTTTCAGAAACGATAAATGGATTCGCATACTTGAAGGAAGAATTTGACACTACAGAAAGCATTAATCAAAATGAATTCAAAGCTAAATCATCAACAAAATCAGAACTTTATTTCAAATTCAAACTTTTTATCTACACATATATCAAATCTATGAATCTCAAGATGGATGCAACAAAACTTGGTAATCATTAACAGTGAGTCTCTCTGCCCAAAAACTTGTATTGGAGATAAAGACACAGTCACTGAGAAGTTAGTTATCAATGAATAAGCTAGAAACATACGCAAAGGTCGCATCTTTATCAATCATATCATCATTGTATCAGTGATCCTCAACGAATCGATCAAAAACGAAAACTGAATGGACAAGGAACGAACCGTTAAAGATACTGGAGCGGGTAGAAGATTTAGAGTAGCCGCATGTGGATGTATTGTGCCCACAATCTGCGACTATGATCGGGGAGATTCCGATAGAATTAAATCAATGAGAGTCAACAGTGGCTCTTATAAATCTACAACCTTCTCCTTTCATTTTCTCTACAATAGAAATCGGAATGAATGTATTGTCGAGAGGGTTAACCAGAATCAGAGGTTCTTACATTCTCATCAATCAGCAACATGTCAACACTTATTAGTTCCCCGGCTTTGTTGCTATTTCTGGCCTATCAAAAATGGAGTAGTCGCACCTCCCCCGTGTCAGCGCAAAGACCGGCCTTCAAATCAGCGAGGAGAGTGTAGGAGGTCGCCATGGCAGGAATCGGTAGTTAGAACAAAGTTTTCTTCTGGATGTTGTTTGAGTTGCGTTGTTCATGGTTGGAGGGTGTGATATTTATAATCGAACACTTGCCGGTTTGTGTGGTAGGCGAAGAGATGAACTACATGCGTCCCAGTGTGATAATAATGTAAAAGCTCAGAGTTAATTACATATTAATGCGAGGCTGAGGCGTTACAGTGTTGAGATCGTGGTTTGCGTTTCCTAAGTTCAAGCGATAAGTCGATGGAAGAGGGAATGAAGAAGAAGCAAAGACCGAAAATATTTTTGGACCTTTCAATAAGATTACAAAATCAGCCCAGCCCAAGAAAATATACGACCGGTTCAAACCGTGATTTAATTAAGACAACCGGACAAATACATGATGAAGTCTGGAGAGTGTCTTGGTTTAATGTTGGGCCTTTAAATATTGTAAAAAAAAACAGCAAAGCCCAACATACTATAGAACATACCAATACGGAATTGAAAAAGAAAACCGGACGGGACGCGATTGAATTAAGATTGAATGCTTGGGTTAACTGCTGACGTGGCTTTTTTTACCCCACCCTATGATGTTGAGTTGAACACCCTAAGAAGGGAGAAAACTCAACTTTATTGTATAAGATGTACCTTAAGCTCTGCCAATTATTTATTTCCACAGCTAGAAGCTACACTTTCATGAGAGATTTGAGAGTTGTTTTCATAGTTTGGTGGATTGAAAGTTGAAAGACTTGAATGCCTTTTGTAGTCTAAGGTCTTGATTGGTACAGCAGATGATAAAGCAGTAGTAGTATGCTATAGAAACTGTATGTTTTCATTAAAGTTTTTAATAAAGTGATTGGCAGAGCATTAGCAGTATACAATTTTAAAATTGTCATAATAGTTAGTAAAATAATATATTACTTTTAAAATAATATATATAATATTTATTTATAATGTATAATTTATTAAATAATGAATATTCATTATATAATTATATTTAAAAATTTAAAGTTTTTTAAAAATATTAAATTATTTTTGGATATAACATATTACTCATATATAAAATTATAGTTATAATTTAATTAATTATTATTAAATTATAATTATTATTAAATAAATAAATTAATTATATTTTATATATAAATTAATTATAATTTATATATAAATTATTATTACTTATTTATTGGTAGAGCACTAAATTACTCATATATAAAATTATCATAAAAGTTAATATATAATTTATTTATTAGTGTCTAAATAATATGTTTATATCGATAATATATAAATTATATTATGTTATGTTTGTTATTAAAAATAATGAATGATATATGTAATTATATAAATTATATTATATTTTAAATGTGAAATATTGTTCTCTTAAAAAAAGTCTAATTAGAATTTTTCTTTTTTAAATATAAATTTATATTTAATTAGAAAAATATTTTTAATATTTTTAAACAAAAATAAATTAATTAAATATAAATATTATTAAGTTTTATATCTTTTATATGCAAGTGCTCTCCCAAAACCTCTATATGAGAGCATAGAGCAAATAGCATTGAGCAAATAGCATTTGGAGAGCATTTGCATTTGGTAAATGTTTTTCTAAATGCTTCTTTGCCAAATGTTGATTGGATAACAGAGAGTATAATGCTTATACTAATGCTATACCAATCAACCCCTTAATTAGGCCTAGTAATGAAGAGTAAGAGACAATAAACACTCTACAATCAAGAGATTGAGTAGACCTTAACTACTCTTGTTGTATCAGTGACCACAAGATTCCCAGAATCATACTGATTCGTTCATAGCTAATTAAGCTGTTCACAAAATTTATACAGACTAAAGACCGATGGGAGCTTTACTTACCTTATTGTCTGAATCAAGACATCAAAAGCAATCCCAGATCCCAACTGTCTTATCATTCCCACCTGAGATCAACAATTCCATCGCCTCTAGCAACCGCACAAATATTGTCAACCATGTAGATTTCTGGAATCGCAATTCAATGGATAAACTCAGGGTTTAAGCATTGCCCTGAGTTACTTTCTGTATCAGAGCCTGACATGGTACATAAATGACTTGCAAAAATGCATATAAGCAACTATTTGATGTGTATGTGTTGTATATATATTGATGTTATATACGTAACTTAATTTTGATTTTAAATTTGGTTTGTATTAGGAATATATGAGAATATACGATATCTAACATATTTTAGGATATATTTTAGAGTAATTGCATTGTATAACCATGAAACAAATTTTTATTAAGTGATTGACTATCACCTTTTCATAATTAGGTAACTGGATATGGCATGTTAGCTGAAATGTCGAAACCATCCTCTAGTAGAATTTCTTACGCTATGTTTGCATGAAATCTTCACCCTATATGGGTCACATCTTGTCTATATATGCCGATCATTTCCACCGTGTTGTTGTATTTATATATTTGTAAATTATGTTAATTTTTTGCATTGTATTGTACTTATGGAACAAGCCAGTAAAAACTCAGGGATATTAATGTTCACAACATTATGCAAGAGTAACTTTACATTTTCTTACGAAACACTATGTACGAAACACAAATTATATTTCATGACTTTTTAGGGTTATCCTTTCAATGAACAATCAATAGCAAGGTGTGAACGGAAGTTGGGATTAAGTATTTCCAAAAAAACAGACATATTTATATCAAACGGTATCATACAAGAGCGTAAGTACTACAACAAAAGGTTCGAAATTTGAAATAATTAAACATTTGAAATTTGAAATAATAAAACATTGACTAATAACTTCGAAATGCATGAACTGATCTACCAACTCATTTGGAAATACTGATAATGATCATTGATGTTGTAATTAGCATCAGAACCCAGGTGATAATGAACATGGTGCGCATTGTTTTCTTTGCCCCATCCCATAGCTCACATATTTGGTTTTCACATGGCCGTATTTCCACATCGTCGTTTCTTTCTGTAGACGACCGCAACGACTCTATCACAGCGTTGCTTTCCGCTATAGTAGATCGAAAATCTGATGTTTCACGTTTGTAACGCCTGATTTGATTTCTTGCCTCCAGTAAACTAACCTTCTGCCAGTTTGATGGTTCTTCTTTGTCAACCCAGCTGACAAATCCGTGGATCTCACAACGGTTGAAACGCCGGCCCGGGTTTTCCTCTGACCACGACATAGTCACGTTTGTATGTCTTGAACACCAACATAGAGGTCCAGAAACAAGTGTCTTAATACCACTTGAAGAAGAAGAGGATGCAGACGTTGACTTACTCATCTAGTTGACTATTCTTAGAGAAGATGTGTTTGTTTTGCTGTGTGTATTGGGAAACGACGAATCAACATTTTCACTTTGCTTATTCCGACCTTTCTACAAGTGCCCCTTGCAAATCCCAAAAGACAAGACAGGTGTCAATCATCGGACTGAGCAAAGTAAAATATCTTCTTGGTTTGGTTTAACCGTAATCGTGCTTGGATTCGATTCATTTGGAGTTACAACCAATTTGACTAATGTTAACCAAAATTATTCAAACACTAACTTTATCTCCGTCCGGTTTGCTATGGAGGGAAACTAGATGTCAAAATTGAATTTAAATACAGGCTGCGTGTCAGTTCACGTCATTTCAGATGGCTATAACAAGACTGCTATGATTTTATAGGGTCAGACTACGATATGAGCTGGATTCACATCTCCTGTGTATATGTGTTTATATCGCTGGTTTCCACCACACATCTTGCTATAAATCAATACTCCCTGTCTTCATCTTTCATCAGGAAAAAAAATTTTTCCAGTTTCTTAAAGTTTATACCGGGAGTTCGAAGAATCTCTCCTCAAAAGGTAAACCTTGTATCTATTTGTTTTTCTCTAAGAGCTTTAAGGTTTTCGGTCTATTTTTGGTTTGGTGGGGTCTTTATTATGAACCCTAATTTCAAACTGGTTCCCCTCTAGATATAAAAATATACCGTCTCGCTGTTCTATTTCCTGTTTAACTTACAATCACTTATTTTCGTTCACAGATGGGAAGGATTTTGCACCTTGAACAAGGAGTGTGGGTAAAATCGGAGTTGGGAACCTGGTCTTTTGTGAACAGTAATGATTACTATGGAGAAGCCATTCTTGTCCGTGAGAATGAGTCTATCGAGGACTTGAAAACTATTGTGCGGGTGAGGTTGGAGTTGGGCCCCGATACTCCCATTGCGTTAACATACCAGTTTCCTCAGTGGATGTTTCATCCTGATGGACCTATACCTCAGCCTGTTAACCTTATTGAGTCACGGGATGTTGAAGTTATGATGAGTGTTCGTGAGTGTGATGAGGTCCTTGTTCTCTACGTTACCGCTGGAGCTGAAGATGTTGCTCGTTACCAGTTCTTTTGCCGTACTCCTTTCACTCTCGGAAACACAACTTTCCTTCAACCTGGTGTCTCTGAGGCTGCGCATCGTCAGTTTATTAGAGGTTAATCTGGTTCCAAAGTTATACAAATGTTCCTCATCCTATAATTTATCAAATATTGATTTCCTGTGTTCTATTTTTACCTTTACGCAGATCTGTCTGGAAGGCGGCCAATGAGTTGTACCACAAGAATGCTGGAGGTTTTATGTGACCAACAGCAGCTTCTTGGCATTTACCGTCTCTCCATGGAAATTGACCTCGCTCTGTCTTCTGCTCCTGCTAATGACGCATCCACCACGGTCCGCAACATGGAACCCCATCTTCCTATAATTTCCCTTACTGAAAATCTCCCAAATGTTGACGTCCTTGTTAACCCCACCGTATCTCCCACTCCCACTCCTGCTAATCTCGTTGGTAATTATCATTTCATTCATAAATTATATTCAAAAATTTTGTAACCAGATTCATATACTTTATCTCTATTTTTTTTTTTTGAGAGACTGATATATGTTGTTTTCCTTTCCTGACCAAGCTCTCGATGGAAACCCGTCGCAACAAATGCCCTTCACTCCTGTTTCACCTGACCACTCCTCGGACATATTCCGAGGTGCCAGTCTTGACGTTGAGAGAGCACGTCATCTCAACAAGTCACATCCTCATTGTGTTGAAATGAGAGATGATGCAAATGACTGGGAAGCGTTTTATGAGGTGAATGCTGGCACTTCCACAGCTCCTATCATACCCTGCCCAACTTCTGGTATACCTAGCCAGACCATTCATTCAATATCTGCTGAGGTCCCACCAGCGAAAGAATGTGTTGTCATCCATGAGAAAGCCGTTGCTCTCTCTTTCTCTGACTCGTCTGATGAGTGCCTTATAGTCACTGGTGACACTTGTACGTAGTTCACTGCTCTTTATATATAATATTTCTAACTTCAAAAGTTACCATAATCATATTTCATAAGGTATTTATCTTTGTACCAGGTCCAACTGGATCGAGCTGCCCAATTAGGAAGTCATCTTCCAAGAAAGAAACCGTCAACCTTGTCTCTCAAGATGTAGCTATGGATGGTGGTGGACCTTCTCTCGACCTAAGTTTAGGCGTTGGCAGTCAGTGTGGAGGGCCGACTATTGTTGTCCTTGATGACTCTTCCTCGGAAGTGGGCGATGCCACTGGTGTGTTTGGAACCCCGCGTTAGATATCTAAGTTTAATAAATGTCTTTTTTTGTATGTTCACGTTAATGTGTGTAAGACTATCTTGCATATCTATGTTTGCCATCGGAAGTATGTGTTTTTTTTACATGCCCCTTACCGGGGCATGTGTTGTGGAATATTTTGGACTAAGTATTATAAACTTTGTTTAATAATCTTACCACTCTTATACTTTGTTTTTCACTTTCATGTTTATTGTCTAAATGTAGGGATTCAAAATAATCACACAGATGATATTTTCATAAGCATGACTTTCAAATCAAGAGTAGCTTTCAAACACCACATTGCCATTCATGCAATAAGAAACAAGTTCCGATTTCGTGTCACAAGATCTGCACCCGATGGCATGGGCTTAAGGTGTTATAGCAAGAGTTGTAAGTGGCGTGCCTACGCTGTACGTCTGAAGAACGTCGATGTGTATGAAATTCGTCGTCTGGAGACTCAGCACTCTTGTTCTGTTGATGACCGAGCAGGTATGTTTTACTGTAATTTCAAATTTCTTCATGAATTCCCGGTTCTATAAGTACCATTTCTTTGGAAAAATATCGTCCCAAACTAGACTTTGCTTGACGATAATTTAATAACCATCAAGTTTTATTTGTAAACTACAAAATTACATACATTTGTTTTCGTCTCTTTTCTTAGTTACATACTAAATTATATACGTTAATAACACATATTATCGAGTTACAAATGTTTCTTATGGATTATAAGTTGGAGATCCGGTTTTATTTTTGTTTTAAAAAGTATTTTACTTTTAAGATTGCACCTAATTTTTCCTATTAACGAAATTAATATGTCCCATAGAAATTTATAATCCAATATCTCTGCTAGTTAATACTATCAATCGGAAAAATATTTGATACACACAAACTCTTTAATAACCGTTTTTCCAATGTCAAATATGTTAACACACGTTTTACCGGGTAATAATTTTATTAACGGGATCATTAATGTTCTTCATGCCATACGAAAAACCCCTTACCATACAAGAACATGAAACAAAATATACTTTCACTATTTGTACACCTTTTCACTCATTTGCCCAATCAAACTATTATATATAACAATTTAAAAATTTATTACCCAGGTTTCTATTCTGGTAATCACTCATACCCTTCCTTATTAATATCCGGATTCATTTTACAATAATTGCAGTTTAAATACGAAATTATCCGGTTTTGTTATAAAATTTCTCTATTCTAGCTGATAATTATCCAAGATACACATTCGGTTATCCGGTTTTTCACTTGCCATTATTTGTTATTTGCAAAATCTTACATTTACCTACCTACTCATCTTTTTTCCATTTGTACACCTATTCACTCATTTGCCCAACCAAAATACTATATATGACATTTTTAAAATTTTTAACCAGCTTTCTGTTCTGGTGCCCCCTCATACCCTTCCCTATTAATATCCGGTTTCAATTTACACTTGTTCCAGTTAAATGAATAAATTATCCGGTTTTATAACAAAATTTCCGGATACTAGCTGCGATTTAAGCCAGACACATATTCAGTTTTCCGGTTTAGCATGGCCCATTATTTCGTATTAAAACCACCTACTTTTACCAATCTACTCATTTTTAAATTTTCATATAATCCTCTCCCCCTTCTTATGTAGGATATCAATCTCAAGCCACTCATTCTGTCATTGGTGAAATGATGAAGGCTAGGTTTTCAGGATCCGGAGGTGGTCCTAAGCCACATGAGATTATGCAGGTAATGCAGGGTGATCACAATGTCAGAATTTCGTATTGGAAGGCATGGAGATCTAGAGAGGTGGCTCTAGATTATGGTAAAGGAACATCTGGAGCTTCCTATAATCTTTTACCCAACTATTTGGCAAGACTTGTGCAAGCAAACCCTGGAACTTTGACTCAACTTGAAACAGATTACGTGGAAGGTGTTGGCCACAGATTCAAGTATATGTTTTTCGCTATGGGTGCCTCTGTTACCGGCTTCTCGGTCATGAGAAAGGTTGTAATTGTAGATGGTGCTCATTTGAGGGGTAAGTATGCTGGATGTATGCTCACTGCATCAGCTCAAGATGGAAACTATCAAGTCTTTCCTTTGGCTGTAGCTATTGTTGACAGTGAGAATGACAAGGCATGGGAGTGGTTCCTACGTAATTTGTTGAAAATAGTACCAAACTCTGAGGATATTGTCTTCGTCTCAGATAGACATGCTTCTATATATGCTGGCATTGAAAAGGTTTGTTAACTCTTTATAGCTATTTCACATTTGCAGGGTCCAAAATAGGGACCTTAATTTTGAGTGTTCTTTCATTTGGGACTATTGTGCACTCACTCCGTATCATACCAGAAACTTGGAAATTTTTCGTTTCCCATTAATTTTCATTTTTTATTTCTTTTCTTCTTCTATGTAGGTCTACCCTTCTGCTAGGCACTGCGCATGTGTACTCCATCTTAAGAGGAACATTAAAACCTACTTCAAGGACAAGCACCTTGGGTATATGGTGGGTAAGGCAGCCCGGGCTTTCAGGCTTTCAGAGTTCTACAAAGTATTCAACGAAATTAAGTCTGTCAACCCTTCTTGCGCTGAATACCTTATTGGGATTGGCTTTGAACATTGGGCACGATCACATTTTCCTGGTGAGAGGTACAATTTGATGACCAGTAATGTGGCGGAGTCTTGGAACTCTGCGCTTCGCGAAGCTAGGGCCTTTCCGATCTTACCTCTTGTTGAATTTATTAGGGGCAAGCTGATGAGTTGGTTTGCAGTGCGTCGTGATATGGCCATCAACTCTTCTAACAAGCTTTGCCCACGTGTTATGGATGTACTTGCATGTAACTTCGATCTCAGTGGAGGATTTGGTGTTGAAATGATTAACCAGTCTCAATACCAAGTTGTGGACAAGGGGGGTTTGGCGTTCCTTGTTAATTTATCTTCAAGGACGTGCAGTTGTTATCAATTTCAATGCTTAAGGATACCTTGTCCACATGCTGTCGCGGCGTCCGTTGTGGCTAAAATCAGTGTCGAATCGCTAGTCTCCGAAGAATATAGTATCACAAGTCTCGCACTTGCATATGAGAATGAAATAATTCCTGTCACGGAGTGCGTGGACGTAGACTTGCTTTCCGATAACCTTGCAGCTACTCATCTTCATGTTGTCCCTCCGGCTTGCAGACGTCCACCAGGAAGGCCGAAAAAAAATCGTTTCCTTTCAAGAGGAGAATTTACTGTAAGTATATCAACATGTAAATTGTACTGTATCACACATTCATGCGTTTATGTATATACAATGCAGATGAAACCAGCGCGTAAACTCCACATCTGTAGCCATTGCAAGCAAAGTGGCCATAACAGGGCCACTTGCAAGACTTCGATATGAAAACCACTTGCTATTGTTGGCTGTTAGGGTGACTCGGATGATGAAGGTGTATGGTAGGAATGGATTGTGCTGTTACTGGGCAGCAAAAGAATAAGTGATGTTTAATATCCAGCTAGGTTTGAGGCAGGAATGTAATCTAATTCCCGAGTGTATTCTGACAAATAATTAGCCAACTTCATGTATGTTTCGGATTGTTCTCCTTTAATATGATGATATGTTAATGTTATGAACCACTATAGCCGGATATTGAACTAGGGAAATCCTGGTTATAATATTATTATCCACATCATAAGCTATCTGGTTAAATATCCGGTTTAACTATCCAGTGTGTAAAGCACTAATGTGTAAGGAAAATTTAGAAACCGCTTTCTCCGTACTATTTTAAACATTTTCAATTTTCGTTTTGGTCTATGCCGGGCAATTGTATTACACAAGTGTTTTTTAAAAACGTTGTGTTCACCTCTATCTATTAACCACAATGTGTACTAAAAATGTTTTCTTCATATTAATGGCTAACAGGTATTGAAACATTTTTTCTATATATACCGTATATATTTTGAAAGCTTACCATTGGCTAAGGTATTAAAATACTAAACTATTAACAAAACTTTTTAGCCGGATATATTAAACATACCAATATCAGAAGCAATATTAACCAGATGTTGGTGTTCATTGTTGGTTATTTATAAATATTACCGGCTGTTTTGACACTTCTACATATGGAGTTCGTCAGTACTATTAAGGAAACTCGGGTTTTGCACAATGTTGTATAACAACCTCTAAAGTTATGACGTTCCAGCTCAATTATTGATAGGTATCTTCAAGAATAGCAACCTCTAAAAAACGCCTGTTAGAGGAAGAATTTCACAGCAGTACTTTCCAAATCTAAAATAAAAAATACCAATTTTTCAAATAAACGGTTCTAGTTCGAATGAAAAACATTATCCTTTTAATACATAAGAGAAAGACTAAACCGGAATCTCGAAATTTTAGCCGATAATACATGAACATAAAAACTGGCTATCTCACTACCCATTTTCACCAACACCTACTCCAGTCCACTCAACTCATAAGCTGTTACAGCTGCGGCCCTTGCCTCTTCAGCAACAACATCTGGACTAATGCCCCAGCATGCTTCAATGCCGTGCACCGCATGTGTTCCCATTTGCACCACGGCCATCATACCAGTATCATTGATATGTATGTTTTGTGTAAGCCCTTGCACACGCTCAACTGCCATCCCATCCATGTTTCCGCGTCCTGCATCATGTAAGCCCTGTTTCAGAAGATACGGAAACATTTCGCATAGTGGGTTTAGCTCTGATATGACGTAAGTTTCACTGCAGTGGGAGACGTTGCTGTCGAGAACCAACACTTTCCACCTAGCACAATCTATAACTAATCCAACCCAATTTTTCTTCCCCATGTTGAACGGTATGTAGTATCTCATGGGATCTGGCTCACCACCTATCATACATCCTAGAGAGTCTACCCTTGTTTTTGGGAACACAAACTCCATCCTATTGCTCGCAGCTGAGAACCTTTGGTGAATCCTTGAAATTGACGACATGAAACGACTGTCAAGGACCTTTCCCCACGTCTCTGCATTGCCCTTTTCAATTTTCGATTGTACTGTCCTAAGCAAGTGCATCATTATATCAACCACCTGCATTTCAACATCTATTAACTTGTATGGCTTTATATGGTTTAAAAATTGAAGGCACAGATCGAATTTGGTAGGTTACATACCCTTGCTGGTTGCACTCTCTTCCGGTCTATTATGTCAATTAGGTCCTTTGCTGACACCACAATTCCAGAGACATAATGCTACTTATAAGGAGAAGTTAGTTTATGTGGTCACCTGTTTGTAAGAACAATATAGAATAAAACCCAATAAATTAAAAATAACTTACAAATGCTTTTTAAGTTTATTCGCAAGATCTTCAAATTTCCTTAGCGTTAATGCCTCATCTCCGATGGCAAACACGCGTTTCTGGTATTCTCTAGCCCGAGTTACAAGTATAGGATTACAGTGATAGTTGGTTAGCAACGCCGGTGGAATGGTCCTCTGCCTTTTGCTTTTCCGGCAAAACATGTTCATTCCATCATTATCATTGCCGATGGTCGTCAAATGGTTTGATGCCTCATCAGCTGCGACATGCACATCTTCACCCTGAGTGGTGTTTTCTTGAGTCAGTCCCAACGAAAACGATGAAACTTCCGCTTCTTCTTGCGTTGTCACCGGCCCGTTTTCCTGCATTTTTAATGTATACGTTACGGTTGTATATGTATATGTTAGATACAAGTGAACAACAGGTTGTTTTTTCGCAATATGTACCTTTTCTGTTATCCTTGTAATGCTGATGTCAATCTTCTCGTTTCCAGCCGTGACAGATTGAATGTTATGGAAACTATCCTCCACCTGGTTAACCATTCCTTGATTTTCATCGGCTAAGTCTTGGGTGTTCAAGCCATTCTACGGATTTATTTATTAATATTAGAAGTGTAGAAGTTATTAACATATCTATTTTATGCAATACTTTTGACTATGCCCACATTGTTAACATTTAGATATCGGATGATATTTACCTTTTGGGGAACGGTATAATAATTGTTCTGCGCCATTACCCTTCCTTCATTTTTCCTACTTTCGCTAGTGTCCTCTTTATCCCCGACCACCTTATTGACGTTCACAATCTCATCCAAATTCAAATTACATCACATTTTAAGCCAAATAATCGTATTTAACTTCATAAAATACCTCAATTCTATCTCCCTCTTCCATAACCTGCACTCCTTCTCCTTCCACATCCTGTCGTTCAATCCAACATTACGCAACACATTACTATTTCCAATATCTGCGTTGTTTTCAAATGTTCTTTGTGTTAATGGTACCTTTGTTTGACATATGTCATATCTTCGTTTACTTGTTTGGCTATGAGCTGAATTTGATACTCCTCCACTTGCTCCCTTCGTTTCAGGTGTCATTCCTGCACTCTGACCCTTGCAATTGTTGCTCATGGAAATCCTCTGAAACGGCAAGATAAGGACAAATCCAGTTATCAATTGAAATTACTTTATTTTACATAATAATCTGGTACTTTTATTAAGTGACTTACGAGGCCTGGTCTTGCCGTTTTTGGTGGAGTTGAATAGTGGCTTATGTTCTCTATTACGTCTCTTATACTTGCCTCGTGCTCACTCTCTTCATCACCAGCGTCATTTCGAGTTTCTTTTCCTCGGGTCAAATCTAACTCAGCGGCTTCTCGTTGCTTTGCTACTTCTTCAGAAATCGCTGTCGTTAAGTTCTCCAGCAAACTTTTCCTCAATGCTTCATACTTCTCCTCAAATGTGCATTTCACGGTTTCTTGCAACTTCACGCACATCGACTTCACCTGATCCATGGTTAGCACGACCTCCTCTACTTTACTCTCCAGTGAAAGGACTCTCCTTTGGAGCTTCTCGATAACATTGCCGTCGGCATTTGAATTTTCTGCTATCCTAGAATCTGCGGCATTCTTTCTAGGTTTTCTCTCCTTTCCCTTCCCCTTTCTATTGTCTTTCATCTTCTCAACATCACCTTTACTTGCACCACCTTGAACATACCCGTTGTGAAGGTATGCCCTTTTTCTATTAGACTCTCGAGGTAGTCTACTTTCTTGTCTTCTATCTCATCCCTCCAAGTTAGCGTTTTTTCATCAATTGGGTGCTTTGGATCATGATTTATGATGCATTTAACAAAAACCTGCAAGATAAGGTCATCTCATCCGGTTAATTTCATCTAAAACAACAAAACAAATTTATGTTACATTATGATTATCTCTTTCTTACATGCTCCTTCTTGTCTATGTTTCTCGCATGGCTTGGTCTTAATGTATGTTTCTTACTAGATCGCTCAGTATTGTCGTCTATGTTGTCATCGCTGTCAGATTCGGAAGACGAACAACTCTCTTGCACTACTTCCGTGAGTGAAGGGACAGCCTCAACCAATACTAGTTGTATTGCTAGCGCAAAACCTTTAATCGCAATTGTATTTTGTGAGAGACTTACCTCGTCTCTTTCTTTGATGCTTCCCATCAACATTTCGAATGCCACTCGCCCCCACGGGTATTGGAAAAACTCATCTAAATCTTCTATTGCCTCTGCATGTTCTTTTGAGATTTTCATCTTCAGATTCGTTGGGAGGAGGATTGCCGACAGTATTGCTAGGCATGCATACTTCCTCGAATCTCCTTGTCTTTAACCGTCCTTTTTTAAGCATCTTCACAACAGAAGCAACTGTTACGACATCTACTTTTCCAAATAAATCAGGCCAGTAAGGTTTCTCTGAAAGTGTTGCCTTCAATTTCATTCTTGACTTCGGAGGATAATTGCAACACGGTAGACCGGTCACGATTGCAAACTCACGTAATGAAAAACAAATAGGGTGCCCTGCGAATCTAAACCAAACTTCGTATTTTTTGGTAACCTTCAGTTGCCGGGACATGACATATCGTGCAAACCTTCCTGAAAATAATGGCTTCTCCGCAATTTCCAACATCTTCCCAAATGAAGACTTCTGGATTATGCACTTCTCGTCTGAGTCGAGACTATTAAGAATCCGTCTTAGTGCTCTAGAAGACTGGTAGGTAAGTACTCGAATTCCGACTGGTTCCTCACCGGTTGCAAACATCATATGCGGGACCATAGAATCGTTAACCGGCGACGGCGTGTTTTCTTCATTATCACCTGATTCCGTCCTCATCATTAGTTTCTGGATTTAGAAGTAGACGCGTCTTTCGGTCTTCCAGATCTGAAAATAAGAGAGAGAATTTGGATGTGAAGAAATTATGTTTTTTGACTACTAAATGAAAAGCCTTTGAATTTGAATTATGTAGGCTTCTGTACACTCTGAAGCTATAGCATAGGCCACCTTCCAATTCTGACATTTGCATACGAAATCCATATGAGTAAGTAGGGGCATCCAGGTCAAAACACCACTCCTGTTTCTTGCACTCAATATACGTTACTACTTACCTAATTATCTTCTTCTTCTATGTTATTCACCTAAATAGCTCTATATTTTAAGTTGGTTTAGGATATTTATAATTCCTTGTCGTCGAGTATGTATATATTCATTGTAAAACATGTCTATTGTCAATCAAAAAAGTTTTTTTTCTAAACACTGAGCACTAGTTTTACATAGTATCAGAGCACAAAATTTTTGTGACCTAGTTCTTAATCTACTGTTGTCGTTCTCAAGGTTTCGAAGTTTGAAATCAGAAGTTGAACCATTTGATTCTTGTGGTTGGAGACTCGAAGTTCGAAGTCTCTTTGTTGAAGTTTTTTTCTTTTTAATTGTGAATTGTGGCATAATATATCACAAACATGGCTGGTGATGAAGTTGAAGATTCTGCTGTGTCCAAAAGCGTAATCTCTCAAGAAAAATATGTTGAAGTTTCAACTCTGTATTCTCTCTACGCCTCCGACAATCCATGAGCGATGATTACGTCAGTGATGTTAATGGGAGAAAATTACAACGAATGGTCTAGTGAGATGACCAACACTACGAATGCTAAACGGAAGCTTGGGTTTATCGAGCGTACCATACCCAAGCCGTTGGCCACTGATCCGAATCTGGAACTTTGGCTCTCTGTCAACTCCATGACTGTAGGGTGGATTTGGACTTCGATCGAACCACGCGTACGCTCAACTGTCACATCTGTTCAAGATTCACACAAACTATGGGAGAATTTAAGAGATTCTCAGTTGGAAACAAGGTTCGTGTGCATCACTTAAAAGAACAACTAGCAGTATGTCGAGAAGATGGTCTGTCTGTGATCGAGTACTATGGTCGTCTATCGAAGATTTGGGAGGAATTGGATATGTACAAGCTGCGTCCTCGTGTTCGTATTTTGCTATTGCAGAGTTTGAAAGAGATAGAGAGGAAGAAAAGTTCACCAATTTTTTATGGGGTTGGATCAAGAACGTTTTGAAGGCATGTGTCAAGGAATAATCTCATCTGATTCTACACTAGACAATGGAGAGATCTATGCCAAGGTGCGTGGTTAGAGAAGAGCAGCCTTAAAACTCTGTTAAGGAGCGAGAGTTGCAACAGAACGATGTAGGTTTTGTGGTCAAGAAAGAAGCTGGGTGTGATCAATCAGCTTGACGTACTGATTCTGGAAGAAGAGATCGTGTTGTTCAGTGTTCAAATTAGGGTATTAGTGGTCATGGAAAGGCGAATTGTTGGCAGGTGGTTGGCTTTGCTAACTGGTGGGAAGAATGTGCAACAAACAGAAGTGGAGGAGGAAACATAGGAGCTTATAGAGGTGGTCGTGGTCGTGGAAGTTATGGTTCCTATCGTACCCAAAGTGGTGGAGCAAAAGCACACACCACCACATCTAACTAATCTATCTTTCCTGAGCTAACACCGGAACAGTGGAGAAAGTTGACTGAGATGATCAACGAGAAATTCTGCTCACCCTCCGATAAGCTGCCTGGTAAGAGTAATCTTGGTGATTTGATACTCGACATGGGAGCCTCTCATCACACTACATGAAATATGAGTATTAATAGCAATAGATTATAACGTGTATGTTAGTTCTGTTATTGTATACCAAAACTTATTTTTTTAATAGCGTTTGTCAATTTAAAACGCTATATTTGTTATCCTGGAAAAAAAAATTTAGTTGCTTTAATTTGCTATGTGTATAAAATAAGGTATGTACTCATTCAATCGTTCTTCTTTGCTCTATCTCTTACTGAGAAAAAAACAACAACAATTCTCTCTTGATTAGGGTTCTTACCACCACTCTCTATCTCTGGCTTCAAAGTCAATATCGAAACACTCGGTTGACTCTACAACAATCGCCGGCAACCGCAACGAGTTGTCGAATCAAGTGGAGGTGGGGTTAGATTCGTTTCAGAGACAAGTCGTCGAAATGTTTATCGAGCTAAATTCAGGAGAAGGATTGTGTGAATCCAAGCACGGCTGCTTCAAGCGCATAAGCCATGGAATTGGAGGAGCCAAAGGCAAAGCAGAACAAGGAAGGAATTAGTTACATCAACAGTCGTGAAGCCACAGACTCATCAGTCTGTCTCCAGTATCCTTCGCTCCTTACCCTAATTCTTCTTCAGTTCTCCACTTTCCATCGGTTGGCAAACGGGTTTTCGTCACCGTTCAGAGTCAGTACGACGAGAAAATTTCACCTTTTTCTTTCTGATTATGTTGAAAAGTAGCCGAGTATATGTCTGATTCTGTTTTTTTTCTTTCTAATGAGTATACTGAAAAATTGTACATAAAGATTGGTCTGGGAGGGTCTGAAGGCATTATAATGTATTGAAGGCATCAGGAAAGAAGTGTTTTCACAAAACAACAAGGAGGTACTTTTGAACTGTAAAGATTGAATTTTAATTGAGCTCTATTCTCGTTTGCATTACATTTTGACAAGTTGGGATTAGTTTGTTTGAGTTACAGTGCAATGTCTTATCTATAGTGGTAAAGGGTGGCTTTTTATTTGGTTTATCTTTTAGCATAATGCACATTTTGTTTTTACATATTCCAGGTCATGGGGAAATGGTTTGACGCCATCTGCAGCTGATGTTGCTGTGTATGCAGATTTGCATTCTTCAGGGCCACGTCTTGGGAAGGCGAAGACAGTGATGATGTTTAGAAGGAGATTTCTCGGCAAGCTTCTGTCTTGGTTTTAAAAAGCGAGTGCTTCTGGCGAAATGGCGCTAAGAGCTAAGAAGCGAGGACCTCAACGCTTAGAGACCCCATTGCAAGGAAAGGTATATAAAACCCTCGATTTCCTTTGCTTTTCCTCGCTTTTGTTGTTTTCCTAAAGCGTGGAAATCGCCGCTCTATTGTACATCTATAAAAATATATATTTTATTCAAAATTGTACAATTAACAAAACGGTTAGGAAGAATATTTAGTATATCAAAAAATATATACTCTTTCCACGTTTTAGGCGTGTAGAAGAGGGTATCCACGATCCCACTAACCTATGATACAATCCCACTTATCCTAATTCTTCCTGCCTATATAATAACCCTACAAACTTGAAGTTAAAACCATTAGCTTCTCTTCTTTTGAACTTACGGCAGCAGCTTACCTTTTTTAGTTCATTAGTAATTTTCTTATATATGACAATTACTTCTTCTCATTTTTTGTTTATATCATAGTTTCTTCTTCTTAAGTCACTAGTTTGTTTATATCATAGTTTCTTATCCTTAAGTCAATACGTTTTTTTTAATATTTTTTTATGATCATGTCTTATTTATATCATAGGCAGATAGCTTCTTCTCATTCCAAGTTTGTCTGCATTGTAGTTGTGAACTGTGATCATGTCTTGTTTATATCATAGCTGTTCTCTTTAAGTCAGTAGCTTCTTCTTTAATGTAAATTTATGATCATGTATTGTTTATAATCCATAGCTTCTTTTCATTCGATGTTTGTATATGTTGTGGTGGTGATCATGTCTGACGCTGGAGCTAGATCATCTCAAGGAGGAGGGTCTCAAGGAAAAGGATTCCAAGGAGAAGGACAACAAGTGGATCCGGGAAGGTAGTAAGGAACCATGGTTGATAACAGTGTCAAGCACTGGAAGTGTATCTTTCTACAAGGTGTTAACAGATCGAGTTTCACGCTTGAAACAACACCTTATAGGAGGATATAAGAATGCAAAGAAGTGTCCAATATGTCCGGAACACGTCAAAGTTGAGTTGCAGAACTACACGATCAAAAAGGATGAAGAACGAGCAGCTCTAGCAATGAACTACTCACCTTACGTGCGTGATGATGATGTGGAGGACTTGAATGGTGATCAGCCACCGCAAAATGCTTGAAACAGAAAGAACCGTGGACCTTTCGATAAGTTTGTGATGTCACTGCCTCCTGACATCATGAAAGGCAGAAAGGATATGAAGCGAGTCTTTGGAGCTTGTGAGAAGGATAAAAGAGACAAAGTGTGTGGAGGCATAGCGAGGTGGTTTTATGATGCTGGGATTTCTTTTAATGCTGCTACACACGACAGTTTCAAGGAGAGGACATAGTTGATTGGGCAGTATGAAATGGGGTAAAAGCCTCCTTCAATGTATGAGCTCTGATTCAATTTAATTCAAAAGAAAGTATATATCAAACATTGATGCTCAGCTGTTGGACACATGGAGGAGTGGGCAGTGAAGGAATGCTCAATCATGTTTGATGTATGGCACGATTTTGTGGTGCAGAAGGACATAGTTAAATTTCCGGTTAACTCACCTAAAGGTTCTGTTTTCATCAGATCAAAAGAGGTTTCGGAAGTTGTCAAAGATGCTACAATGCTGTTCAGGTTACTTGATGATATGGTTGAAGAAGTGGGAGAGATGAACGTGGTCCAAGTTGTCACTGATAATGCTTCAAGCTATGTGAAGGCTGAGAAACTTCTTGAAGCAAAACGTCCACATTTCTTTTGGACTCCTTGTCCTGCTCATTATCTTGATTTGATGCTAGAAGACATTGGAAATATGGCAGTAGTGAAGAATGCAATGAAGAAGTGCATGTTTATTAATGCTTACATCTATTGCCGTGTTCCACTTGTGAAAAAAATGAAGCGGTTCACAAACCAAAGGAACTTGCATAGGCCGGCTGTAACAAGATTCGCCACTTCCTTCATCACCATTACTCAGTTTCACCTTCAACAAGCCAATTTGAATAAAATGGTGACCTCAGAGGAATGGAACAAGTCTAAATGGCCTAAGGAAGTAGGAGCAAGGAAGATGAGCAGTATATTCTTCAATAGAGCTTCTGGAGGAATATGCTCTGAAGTTAACTTGTCCCTTAGTTAAGGTGCTCCGGATGGTAGATGGTGAGAAGAAAACAGCAATGGGGTACATCTATGCTGCAATGGATAGGGCAAAAGAAACTATTCATAAGAGATGCAAATGAAAGAAAGAGAAGTATGAGAAGGCCTTTGAGATGGTAGATAAGCAATGGGACTGTCAGCTACATCAACCACTTCATGCTGCAGGTTGTTTCCTCAATCCAGCTGTTCATTATGCAAGTACTGCTGATGTTTGTTGTGAGGAAGTGGAGACTAGGTTGTACAAATGCATCACAAGGCTGGTTCGAGATCCTGTTGTTCAAGATATGATCATGATGGAACTTGAAGTTTTTAAGAATGCAAGTGGGCTCTTTGGTCTTCCCATGGCTATTGGGAAAAGGGAGCTGAAGTCGCAAGGTATGAAAGAGTTGTTTCAAGCACTACACATGTGCTTAAACTCAGTGTATTCTTAAACTGACTATAGATTTTTTTTATGTTTTACGGCTGACTGGTGATCAACCTACGGATCATCAGCACCAAATCTCAGAAATTTTGAATTCAAGGTGCTTAGTCTTACATGCAGTGCAACGGGTTGTGAAACAAACTGGGAGTTTTTCAGCTTGTAAGTTTTTCAGGATTTCTACATTTATATCCACTTTACATGAATGTATATATGAGTCTATGACTGATATTTGATAAAAAAAAGCTTCATACCAAGAGAAGGAACATATTAGCTCAAAGCTGATTGAATGATATGATGTTTGTTAAGTACAATCGTGCTTTGCAGCTTAGAATGAAGAGAAATGATGCAAAGGATCCAATTGAGTTGGATGAGATAATTGACATCAATGAACGACTAATGGAGAAGATGGATGGGAACTCGTACAATGAAGAAGATTATGATTTTGTCCATGATGATGAGGACTTAACATGGAGTGTGGTGAGCGAGGCAGTAGGAGCTGAAGAATCAAGCTACACTACTAGAGGAGCAAAAACTCCTAGCTCAGCTAAGAACAACAAAAGGAAAGGAATTGAGAGTTGTTATACTCAGAGCAAGCACTATGGTCCATCACCTTCTCATTTGGAATTGGTTGATGAAGATGATGACATTGAAGGAAATTTAGGAGAGGAAGGGCTTGGCTACGTGAATGATTTGGAGTTTGAGGAGAATGGTTCTGAATCTGACTAGAATTTTCATTTGCGTTTGAAATTTGGTGATTATCTATTGGTGTTTTCAGCTTTTGAATTTGGTGTTTTCATTAGGTATTTTCAGTTGGTGTTTTGCTACATGAACCTTTTAGTTTTATCTACAGATTTGGTGTTTTTAGTTTCTGTCTTAAATCTTAAAATTATTATGTTTACGGAATATATATATATATATATATATATAAGAAATGGTATAACATCAGTGGATTTCCTGAAGAACTGTTGGTGAGGATACTATAGTTATTTCCAACATTCACTGCTTGTACTTATGGATTTTATTAACAAGAATTTGCCACTGCATGGAGCTACTGTCATAGAAAGCTTGCGTCTTTCTTTATGGGAGTCAAAGGTGAAAATATTAAACATGAAGATATCAGAATGTGGGTTAAGATTGCTGTATATCCCTATCTACGTAAGCTGGACCGTGGACGTTTCTGATTCTTCGGTTAAGAAAGAAAACATGGTTCTCAACAGCTTGTTTACTTACAAAACGCTTGTGATCTTGAAACCTTGAACCAATACATGTATTTTCATTTATTTAACATAATTCTACTTCATCTGTTTTTGTGATCAGATTGTTCTGAATATTGAGTGAGTGTTTCAGTTTAGTTGCGGACCAATTCTAGATTGTCAATACCTGATTTATTTCTATGGTATAATTTGGCAATTAAATACCTAAAATTACGGAAATGTATTTGAAAACCAAAAATATAATTAAAATCCAAAATTTAAAACATATTTACATTTTTTATGAAAACCCTAAAGTATAATTAGTAAGATACTTTACTCTCAAACCATATACTTTAAACTTTATCATAATTATTTTCCAAAATTCTAATTTTAATTAACAGCATTTTATTTTTTCACAATTTTTTTTCACAATGTTATAATTGGTTGTAATTTTTACTAATTTCATTTTCTAAAAATATTTTTTATTTGTATTTTTTAATTTGTAATTTTGTTTTAAAATAACAACACCCTCAACCTTAAACATAAACTTTCAAATTTTAATATTTTCATAATATAACTTCAATCATAAACTTAAACACAAAATTTAATCATTTAATACATAATCTAAAATTCAAAATATAAACCTCGAACACTAAATCTAAATCTACACTTTAAATCTAATACCCTATACTCCAAACTTAAACCCTACATATCAAGTCTTTAGTCTAATATAATATTTTTAACATCAAGTCTTAAAACTAAAAGATCCTAATTTTATACTATCCAATACTTACAAAAGTTAATCTTCAGATTTTATATTTTAACCTTTTATTTTATATATCTAAACTATAAACCTTACATATATAAATATATATACCTCAATTATACATTATCATAAGTTTACATCTCAAAACATTAAACCATATCACATCTTTCAAATGCTATATCACAGACATTAACATTTAAATAAAATCTGAGTTTTAATGATGTAACCAAAATATAAAATCATAATTTTGTATTATCTAGAGTAATTGCAGTCTATATACTTGAAAGAAAATTTAATTAGTTAAATGATCATCACTTTTTTGTATTTGCATAACCGGATATACATCCATATACGAGTCTTCTTATTTGTCATTTTTAACCTTATCATTCACTACGTGACTCTTCGATTAAGCGAAAACGGAGAAGGCACCGTAGGTTTGTAAGAGTGTAGAGTCAGAACGGTCACTTCGTGTCCCGTAACACGCTTGAGCTTCTTCATTTTTTTTTCTCGAAATGCCATATTTTTCAAAATCGGGTGAACAATATGATATTCTCCGAATTTTGTTTTGTAAGTTTTGAATCTGAGTATTTGCATTCTATAGCTATCACTATTTAGCTTTAGGCTTCTCGAAACTCGGTGTCTTAGAGGGGTAGGGGAGTCAGATTGGTAGATATCATGTCAGAAACAGATATGGAGGATAATGAAGCATATAATCAAAATCCATTAAAAAGCTAGTGTAAATTACATTCTGATGTATAATACTAAAGAAAATTTGAGAAAATGTTAATTTTGCTACATAGAAAATGTTCAGCTTACATGAACAAATTGTCATGTGTTCTAAAACGGAGGTGACTACGGCTTTAATCGGCTGCATAACTGGTAATTGGAGCTTGACCATGGCGAGATGGAACAAATTGGAAAAAGTAATGGTTGGAACCGAGTTATGGACATGTAGTCCGCTTAATAGTGAAAGGCAATGAGTATAGCGGCAACTCGACTTACATCGTTTAATGAAACTAAACCCAAATAATTGCAAATCTACCTTGTCTCTACAAAGTCTAAATCAAAATAAAATGAAATGTGATGAAAAGAATGAATAATCTAGAAAAAAAACAGAGATAGCCATTTTTGAACCAGAAAAGTTGCAGGTAGGCAGGGAAGAAGATGATAGAAATTACCATTCTGCCATCTTTCAAAAGAAAAAGGAAAATAAGTTAAAAACGCATGGCATAGAGTCAAATAAGATTATTCGGGATCTGGACTAATGTACGGATCATGGTATTGTTAACCAGATATTTATATATCAATCCATATATGTAATCATTTATACATTTATGAAAAACATTTATCGGAATACCTAATCGGATCATTTGAAAAGCTAAATCGGATATTTTCTCTTTGGAAAAATAAACCAAATCATTTAAAAAAATAAACCAGATAAGTTAGCAATAAACAAGATAATAACTGTGTTCACCAGAAAATAAACGGTAAAGTGAATTTGTCTGAACTGGATAATACATTATGGAACCGAATAATTTTTAGATCAAAACTAGAACATATATATATAGAGAGACAGAAATGGATACAGTGTTATACATCAATTTTATCCGGTTATTGACAAATGCTACCAGATATATTTTCAGGACACTGAATACTCAAAAATAAACCGGATAACAAGTGCTACCAGATATATTTTCATGATAACTTGAATGAGTGTGAGATCAGTTAGAGGACTATGAATAAGTCAGTAACATATTGATATATTTTCTATTTTCAAGTTATTAATGTGCACAAAATATTACAAACATCGTGTTTATCCGTTTATTAGCAAATACTATCATATATATTTTCACGATATTGGGTATACTCAAACTAAACCGGATAACTGATGCTACCAGATAATTATATTCATCATTATTTATGTGTACAATGTATTACAAAACACCTTGTGTATACTAATACTCTTCAGTTTTTTTAACCATATTGACAACAAGTTAAACACCAAAGTAATGAGCTCCTATTTTCATGGCTAAACGGAGCACATCCAGCCGCTCATTTTCGTCACCTTCATACAGACCACCTTCCCATTTTGGCCTATTGAACATAGACCATCAAACACAACAACGTTACTTACACTGCAACACAAAAACTAGCCCCTAACTTAAGAAGAAAAGAAGGCAGCATCATCTATTAAAAATTCAACAGAGGTGAAAAGAAGAAGTTCTATATCAAACACAATAAAAGTCCAAGCTTCTACACACAACCTGTAAGAAAATAGAGTAGGCAGAGGAGACATATGTATTATGGTTTTCAGATCCTCAAGAGGGTTGAAATCTTTAAGACTATCTAATCAAATCTTCACTAAATCTGAACCAAGTCCTGAACTTTGCAAGTTTCAATCACCATCTTTTCTATTGAATCCACCACCACCGGAGCACAGATCAAGCTCGTACTTTTCGCTGTTTCTTGATTTCATATCTCCGTTTTCATGGAATCTGAAGCCACCTAAGGTCACAGAAACAAGATAACATTACACAATCGCTTTTCTAGAAAGTCCGAAACAAGATCCAAATCAGAAAAATATAATAGTATGAAGCGATTCAAAATCTTCACAAAGAAGAAACTAGGAAGAATAAAAAAAAGGTGCTTGAGATCAGCAGTTACTTTTGAATCTGGCTCTAATTCAATTTGCATGTACTAGAGGAATAAAGCTACTCTGCAGAGCAACATGGCTACATGTATGATTACCCTAAGCGTTGCTACAGAGCCCTACTGAATCCGTCAGTTTCTGTCTCTAATTCAAATCAAGGGAAGTAAAGGCATTTCATTTCGGTATGTCCCGACGCAAACCGTATGTTACAGTATAACTAATTAATCTTCTTTCATGTATATTCACTGAAATCACTCTATTATCTAACATAAAAATTACTAATTAATCTTCTTTCATGTATATTCACTTAACTGTCATTGAGCACTAATATTAATCTACCCGGATCACATCCTTTATGATTGCCTTATATTTAATCCAATGGACCAAATCTAACAATACTCTCTTTTTTTTTCTGTGTCGACAGACTCTTCGTCTATCTTTGCTTTTATCCTTTTTTTTTCTTCTGAAAATTCATCTCTCTATAGGTTGTCTCTCAATATCAAAACTTATTTTCCTCTTACTCATTCATCTCCTTCATCTTTGTCTCAATCAAAGAAGATTTTTCAAGCCATGGCTGGAGGAAGACATGATAACAGCGCTGGCTATGTCTCTCTGTCTCTCTCTATTTGTTTAAACCTGATTTTATTTGTTTTGTTTTTAGGGTCGATTCAACACATGAAAGGCTGAAGAAGACAATGGTACGTTCGCTCGTCACCCTCACCATCGCTTCTCAGATCCATTCATCTTCACCGGAGTCATATTCTCATAGAAAAACTTGTCTTTGGCTCAATGCCATTCAAAGGAGATATCTTGCCAGAGTTGGAACAAGCCGGATTCGAAGAGGGAGTGGAGATGTCCGATTCTGTAGGTGAGATAATGACACGTGAAGGAGAATTGGTGGAGGAGTTCGTGATGGAAGAATACAGAGCTGACAGTGTGTTTGAAGCGTCGATGGCGGAGGTGGAGCTCTGCGAAGAGTTAGAGAACTTTTATTAGTTTTAGGGTTTAAATGATGGTCACCATAGAAACATTAGGAATGAGTAAGGAAAAAACGTAGAGGAATAAAATTATAGGAATAAAGAGATAAATTATTTGTTTTCAACTTTGGTGGGGACTAAATTTGTTCTATATTCCTTTAGAATACAAGGAATGACAAAGAAAAAAAAAGAAAAAAAATATTTCTTATAAATGGTAAAATCGAGCTTTCATTTCTATGTAAGTCCACAATGCATAATCAAATTGAGAGGGAGGGGGGAAGGGGTCAAAGTTTAGGAAGACACGTGGTAGAATTCTTGACAATGATGACCTTTTGCCAAATTGGAAGATGAGGAGAAAGAGGATACGTGAATGATAACTGAGAGAGAGAGATTATAAAACTATATTTCTATTCTGTATTTTTTATAAGAATAAATCATACCAAAATAGTTTATTTCAATGTGAATTGTTCTTATTTGGAGCTGAATGATAAGAATTACTAGGTGGAGGAGGGGTCTGATTTATAGAAAAGCTAGTGTCATTGTCACTGGTGACATTGTTAATATAGTTATAAGATGCGTAAAAAAAAACCACCATCACAAATGAAAGAGAGAAGAGACATACTATATGTGATAATTTAAAATAATAGTACAATATTAACATTTTTCATCTTCTCCAAATCTGAATCAAATCTTGATAGTACAATCCTCCAATATAAACTTCACTAGTCAATTCAATACAATGGAAAACACCCAAGTCATGAAACACAATAAGGACCAAAAAATAATATAATCTTGCATTATCTATTCTAAAATCACTTTTTTATGCGACAAATAGAATAAGAAAACCAAATAGTAATTTTCCATGGAATGACTAGAGGTGGTGCATATGAAATAATGAAGTAAAAATTACGATGCAGAGAAGGAGATACAAGTTGGATTAGGTGTCCCTATGGTTGGTGGACAAGAAGAATCCACTGCGTGAGATGGAAGAGGGGAAGAAAGTACAATGAGAAGAAGTGAGGAAACGACGGATGGTGACGGAAGTGAATATTGTAGCAGTAGCTAAACAACTGGTGGTTAAAGAAGTGGTATTTAAGGAAACTGTCAGTTGGAATTGGAAGGGAGACGGTGAAAAAGAGCAGGTTGAACCTGGAAGGTTTCATATGACGTGGGGAAATACAGAGGACATTGGAAGTGGTCTCTTTACAGTCGAAGATAATGATGAAGAAACGGCTGCAGAACCTGTTACTCAGTCCAATGAAACAGAGGAGTCAAATCCTGCATCTGAAGTTGAAGAATACGAGATCACTCAAGAAGTAAGACGATCAACTCGTGATCGTAACAAGCCAGACTATCTTGAAGACTATGTCTTACTAGCTGACATTGAGTGTGAACTGCTGTTACTTACCTTAAATGATGAACCGGTAAGTATTCATGAGGCACTCAAGGACAAGCGATGGAAAGTTGCGTGCATATATGAGATTGACTCTATATACAAGAATGAGACATGGATACTAGTTGAGAAGCCGCGTGGAGTAAAGGTGATTGGACTCAAGGGGGTGTTTAAGATTAAACGCAATACAAATGGAAGTATCAACAAGTTCAAATCGAGACTTGTTGCTAAAGGATATGTCCAAGAACATGGTATTGTCTTTGATGAAGTTTTTGCACATGTGCCTCGGATAGAAACCATAAGGTTACTTATAAGCCTCGCAGCTTCAAGCAAGTGGGAGATCCATCACTTGGAAGTTTAGACAGCCTTCCTACATGGGGAATTGATAGAAGAAGTATTCGTGACACAACCAGAATGGTTTGAAAAGAAGAGAGAGGAACACAAAGTTTTTAAACTCAAGAAGGCCTTATATGGTCTACGGCAAGCTCCTAGAGCATGGAACACGAAACTTGATCAAATCCTCAAGTGCTTGCGTTTCAAGAAATTCACAAAAGAAAGCTATGTGTACCGTAAAGAAGAAGGAGTAAAGCTACTAATTGTGGCTATATATGTTGATGATTTATTTGTCACAGGAAACTCGGTGCAGGCAATCAAAGAGTTCAAGGTTTCTATGTCTACAAAGTTCGAGATGTCTGATTTGGGGTTATTAAGCTATTATCTCGGTATAGAGGTAAAACAAAGGTCACAAGGAATCTTGATCAAGCTAGAAGCTCATGCTCGACGTATTCTAAAAGAAGCAGATATGGACGGCTGCAATTCAACTTGTATACCAATGGAGTTTGGGGTGCATCTTTCAAAAGCATTGGACGAACCTGAAATAGATGCAAGTATATACAGAAGAAGAATTGGCTGCTTGATATATCTAATGCATACAAGGCCAGACATGGCATTCAGCGTGGGAATATTGAGTAGGTTCATTCAATCACCAAGGGAATCTCATGGTAAAGCACTGAAGCAAGTTTTAAGGTACCTAAAGGGTTCTCTCGGCTTTGGATTAAAGTTTAAGCAAGGAGGGTCTAAAGGTCTTGTTGGATTCAGTGACAGTAGTCACAACACTGATCCAGACGATGGAAGAAGCACTACGGATCATCTGTTCTATATTGGGGACACACCAATAACATGGTGTTCACAGAAACAAGACACGGTGGCTCTATCATCATGTGAAGCCGAATTTATGGCAGCAACAGAGGCTGCTAAACAAGCTATTTGGTTACAAGACTTAATAAGTGAGATCATGGGAAGGAAGATTGTAAGGACAGTGATTCGTGTGGACAACAAAACAGAAATTGCACTTGCTAAGAACCCAGTGTTTCATAAGCGCAGAAAACACATTCACAAACGTTTCCATTTTATCAGGGAATGTATTGAGCGAGAGTTGATTGAAGTGGAGCACATAGCAGGAACAGAGCAACGAGCGGACATCTTAACCAAAGCGTTGGCAAAGATCAAATTCAAAGACATGAGGGCGCTGATCAGAGTTCAAGACTTAAGTGAAGAGAGCTTAAAGCTTAGAAGGATAAGCTTCAATAGCTTAGACAACAAGTTATCCTAAAGAAACTTGGATAACTACATATTAATAAGGTTTAGGATAAAGATAAGTTATGTTAAAGATTCCTAGATCATTAGGTAATAGGATAAAGTTAAGATTTCGATTACCTAAATAAGAAGATCTGATGTAATGATCTACTACAAGAAAGAAAGTTAAGGAAGAAAGAAATAAAACAAAGCAACAGTTTTATACGTTCTTTTGCATACACAAACACACATACAATCGATTCTGAGACTTTATCTCACACAGCTGAATCTGATGATAAAAGCTACATCTATATATTTTGTCTCAGAAACAAGTTTGATTTGTACCAAGATTCTGCGGAGATGTTCCAAATATCGACGTTCGACAATTCTGGCTCGATATTTTCTTTTGACGTTTCCTGCAGGTGCCTCTCTTTATATGCTACTTATTGGTCTTTTTAATGGTACCCTATTGCTATATGATGGAACAGTCTTTTAATCCCTCTCCGTATCTTCTCAGTTTTCTTTTGACGTTTCCTGCTTGACCCTGTGCATGAGCACTGCCTTCTGACCCTGTGCATGATGTTTAAACTTTTGACAAAAAGAAACATTTAGTTTTGGTCAGTGGTGTAATTAATACCAAAACGTACGTTTCAAACCCAATTCCTCACTATAAAAACTCAGTAACACATCTCAACAGCTACACACTCAGTTAATACTTACTACAATTTCCTAACTTTGTTTGATACAAATTTCAAAGACCAGACCCAAATATGGCTTGCAAACTTCTTTGCCTCCTCGTCGTCTTCGCCATCATCACCTTCGTCGCCCACGGTATTAATACTTTGAATACGTAATATAATAAAGACTTTTATGTGTTTTTGTTTACAATAATATAATACTATATTTTCGTTGGAATTGGAAGGATCTGAACCAAAGTGTGGACTTGATGACGTAACTCTGAGACAATCGAAGTCCGGAATGGTTAAGAACAAACCGGTGTGGAAAGTGACACTGAACAACCCATGTATATGCTTACTCACTAACCTAAAGTTGTCGTGCACCGGTTTTGAATCAATCGTGCCTGTTGATCCGTTGACAAAAACCGGTGACGTGTGTCTCCTCAGCGAAGGTATAAAAGGAGACTTTGTTTTCAAATACGTATGGGACACTAGCTTCGAGTTCAAGGTCATTGATGGCAAGTTTTGCGCATGAAAGCATTCCAGTTAATTCGAGCTTAATAGAACTGATGATATTTACTTAAATATGTTCTGAATCTTGATGTGAATAAAAAATAATTGCTTTAATATTGTGTTTATTAGCTACGTGGCACGAACTTGATTTTTTTTTTTAATCAGAACAGTACACTCTTAAACCATCAAGTATGTATTTTGCCGTAAGTGAGTTTAATTAACTTTTAGGGGTAAAAATAGGTAAAGACTCAATGTCTCGGGTTGTCCTGGGAATTCAGGTTTTCGGTACTGTCGGTTCGGTTTATTAGGTTTTCAGGTTATTCGGGTTAGGATGTTTAGGAACCGTTTAGGAACCGGACATTTTTCGGATCGGTTCGTTTCGGATAATATCGGATTCGGGTCGGTTTCTATATTTTTATAAAATCCAAAGTGGGACCGTATTACAAATAATTCGGGTTTAGTTAGTGTTTAAAGCCCAATAAACCAAAATAAATCCCGAAAACCCAAGTTAAACTCGGAAAACCCGGAAAACTATCCGGGTTCTTCGGGTAGTTCAGTTTTTTTAGATATTTTTATATATATATTATATTATATATATATATATATATATTAAAATTTAAAATAATTAATATTTTTAATATATTCAAAATATTTGGGTACCCGTTCGGTTTTTGGTTCGGTCTCAGTTTCGGTTTTTTAGATTTAGAAATATAGGAACCGTTCGGGTTTCTGTGATTATCGGACCAGTTTTGATCTCGGTTTTTTCGGTTTGGTTCCGGTTCTGTTTTCGGATTTCGGATAATATGCTCAGGACTAGACTCGGGTGTCTTTAATATATGTATGTGAATGTTAAAGTTCCAAATTTGAGTTGCCATTGCTTCAATTGAGTAAATTTCAAAGTCTATGTTTTATTTTTATTAATAAGATATACTCTTTGAGTATTTATAATAGGTGAATTCTCTGAAACAACTATTTTTAAGTACTTTTTCACAAAAAAAAAGTTCAAAGAAAAAAATGATTAAAAGAAGTTTCATTATAGAGGCAAAAGACTTTTATGTAATTTGCTTTATAAATATATAAAAATAATATACATATATTTGTTTTTTATAATTTTGGATTATATGTTTTCAAATTCGAACTTTTTTTGTTATAATTTTGTTTTAAATTATTTTTTGAAATCTTTATTCTTTTTGAAATTCAAAAATGCTTTTGAAACTATTTTAAAAAATTTTATTTTAAAATTTAAAATATTCATTTTCTATTTTTCATATTTTAAATCTAACACCCAAAACCCTAGATGTATAAAAGTCCAACCCTCAAACCCCTTAATTCTAAACAAAAAAAAAGTCTAGAGTTAACAAATCCTAGATATATAAAAATATGTTTATCATTTAATAAAACCTCTTTTAATTCATTTCTCTCTTGGGGGTTCTTTTTGCGAAAATAAACTAAATTCGGCTATCATAGAAATTTCTCATTAAAATGTTTAAGACAATGATGTTTTGACTTTAATTAATATTCAATTTTAAAATAAAACATTAACTAAAATCTGAAATATGAGTGATATAATTTTATTGAGAACATATAAAATTTAAAAATGATATTTAAAAGCAATAGATAGAAATGTATATTTTATATTTTATTTTTTAACACAAGGTAAATTACCAATTACATCATTATATAATCCTAATTTTATTACATATGATAATCGTATCTGTAACAAATACAATATTGATGAACAACTTCACGAATAATGATTGCACGATGAAGCTTTTTCCGAAACACTTAGATTGTTGATGAAAATGTTGTCTCCACCATAACAAATATATCTGCCTCTGGTACTCTGAAATCTCTGATAAACTTTGTATTTATAAAGTAAGAAATTATATTGTCAGAAATTCAAACCCAAAACCTGGGTATTGAAACTTTTTATTGATATGTGTGCAAATCTAAAACACTAATATTTAATGATGGTGTACTATTATAAACAAATAAAATAGGTAATATCCAATATTTCTTATTAGATGCCCTAAAATAAAATAAAATAATTGTTCATTCTAATACTGAAAATAATAATATAATATGAAAGTATTTAGTAACTTTTTACCAACATAGAAATAAAAACTGGTGAGATATTAATTTTGTTAAAGTATATGCATGAAATATATATGGTATGGCAGTTTTAATTTTTATTTTCATTTAGAAAAAAAGTGTCACAGTTATAAAAATAGTATTATAAAGTATTAGATAAATTATGAATTGCATCGAAAAAATTATTGAAACTTCTGATGATATGAGTTTATGTAATAAATTTAAAAATAGAAATACAAAAAATTGTATTTGAAAAATAGTTTATACATTTGTTTTATTCAATATAGTTTGACAATAGTGTTTTTACATGTCTTTTTTTATAAGACTAAGGGGCCCAACAAATATTTATTGCTTCTATGTTTATAAAATAACAGGGATTGCTCTAACTATAAATCCAACTCCTGAAGAAAAATAAATTAATTCAAAATTAAAGAAAACTTAGACGGCCCGAGGATTTGTCCCCATATATAGCAAAGACTGCTCATATGATCTCATGATCATCCGTGCTTGCAAGCGGTCATATCCGTAGAAATTAACTTCTTAACAGAGCATTTGTGTAAGAGGTGGATTACATCCCCTCACAAGGCCCATGAGAAAGCGTGCTTGGCCCACTAACGGATAGTTTATACGGTTCAGCTAACGACTTGCAGATCTGCTTGGCGTATGACTGCTTTTAGTCGAGTCAAGCCATTATCCATTTGGACAACTGACGATCAGAGGAAAGCGTCTTAACGAGCTTTTGTACCTGAGGCTTTATATAAGGCCCATTACGAGAAGCCCTCTACTGCACACCGACCTAGGTCAAATGGGATGAGGATTCGCTATAAAAAGGGAGCGAGAGACAACGAGAAAAGGGATCCGAAATAGAACACACATACAAGGTGGCTAGAATTAGGGTTTTCACTCGTTCATATTCTCCGACTTGTACTTTCCCGGCTAAAGCTTTCCGAGCTACGCCTTATTCTTTCATTTATTTTCTTATTTGTAAACCGATAATCATCTTTGACCTAATAAAACGCCTTCGAAATAACCCACCGATGAGTTTGGCGCCAAATGTTGGGCATAACGAAATTTCTTAAGACCATTAGTGGTACCGTTTCCGGTGATGAACCAGAAACGACAGAACCGCATCTCGCCGACAAAACACCGGCCCCGGCAAACTCAATCGACGCTATAATGGAGCGTCTCGCTCGCCAAGATGCAGCCCAGAAAGCCACAGCCATTATCGCAGCTCTCATGGCCCCTCCCAATGTACAACTGAACGCGACAACAACGGCGCGTCGTCCGCTATGGACAGTGGCAATGGCCAATGAGGACAGCAAGGTAGAAAACCCTATCCCACCAACTGTAGACGTCTTGCAAACTCCAGGAGGAGCTGACCAACAAACGATCCGCAAAATCGCCGAGCTCAAGCTCTCGCTCTAGGAGATCTACTATATAATCCACCACGTCATGAGCTCGGCGCCACAAATCGACAAAGTCCTGGCTATGACACTCCGGACCCCTTTCACCAGACGCATCACTGACGTCTGGCTGCACATCAAGGAAAAGATCCGCTTGCCTACCTTCGGCGACAGCGACAACCCAAAGGAGCATATGACAGCGTTCAACATAACAATGGGTCATGCCAACTTCACCGACGAGGAGAGAGACGCCGGTTTCTGCCAGCGATTCGTCGAAAGCCTCAACGGTGACGCTCTGAATTAGTTCTCTCGTCTACCGGAGAACTCCATAGACAGATTTTGCGACCTCTCCACGGCCTTCCTGAAGTACTACATAATGTTCACTAACCAGAAGGCAACGGCCTCCGGCCTATGGAAACTCTCCCAATTGCAAGGTCAAAGCTTGTGTGAGTTCATGGAAAATTTCAAAGCTGTCGTCTCCAAGGTTTACGTACCCGACAGCATCGCGATAGACACGCTACAGAACACACTGTACGTCCACTCGAAGTTCCGTGACAACTCTATCGTAACCCGACAACCTCGCTCCAGGATGCTATTGCCAGATCGAACAACTTTATCCGTATGGAGGAGGATACTCGAGCGATCATTGGAAAGCAAAACCCAGCAAAACCTACGGCAAGTAAAAGTGCTGACACACAACCGGAGACGAGACAGAACTCAACAGACGACAAACCGCCCAAAAAGAAGAGCTTTGTCTACCTGGTTTATGAGGACACACTCTCTTAATCCACTGTTGTCGTATGAGGAAAAGGGCGGAATCACTATCATCGAAAGGAAGACGGTGACCAGACCCGTTCTCCTTCATCCCCAGAGAAAAATGGCGCTGACAAGACAGAAGTATACTGTTCTTACCACAAGTCGAAGGCTCAAGAATCAAAAGACTGCAATCAGCTCAAGGATATCCTATTTGGCAAGTACACACAAGGCAAGATCCAAATTGACCCACCAAAACCTCGAGCAAAGGGGAACAACATCTGGAGAAAGAATAAAGACAAAAGGTCCCAGAAGCCTCTATTCGTTTGCTCGTTTTAGGATGTCTAGAATCTCGTGAGCGTTTAGATATGGACGAAGACATGCCTTTAGGATCTCATTTCATGCCTTGAGACGTTAGAGACTAGTGTGCTGGGTTCAGGGTAAGACCTAGGTTTACTTTCGGTTTTAAGGCTTTGCGATGACTAATCGACGTTCGTTTTGCCTGTTGTAATGTTAACCTGATTCCGTACCGATTTAAAGTCCGCGATAGGTTCTCGGCTTATACGACTTGTCTGGTCGGAATCGAGCATCCCTGAAGGTGCTGACCAAAATTTGGATTTCTTGATAGCGCTATTACCCTTGTGTCGGGTGTGTGAGAGTTATCTCTGTGAGATAGCTTAAGTTTGTTAAGGACTGTTGCACGTTTGTTGTAACCAGCAACAAACTTAGGTGGTAAATGTTACCGTTTCTTGGACCTTCGCAAAGGATACGTATCTTAAGAAATTTTTTATGTCTTATAGTCGCGGATGGACTGTTGGGTCTTCCAAGAAAGTGAATTTATCGAGGAAGGTATTTTTGTCGAAAAACTTTTCTTCAGGCGTCTGCGACGTATCGCAATGCCGAAGATTGGTTTTTCTTTCATATGTCGCGTTTTGTGTTCGAAACGTTCGCGGGCTTGAAGATGTTACGCGGTGTTGCAAGGGATTTTTCTTAACCCTACTTTGCAGGAACACTTTGGTTTGTTTGCGGACATTCTCAGCCAAAACTTATTTTCCTGTTTGGATGTTAAGTAGTTTGATTTATGCTAGAGCAATTAGGACCGAAGGGTCGTGTATATAGATCTTAGTCGATTTTCGACGAGTTTACAATATCCGTTGAATGTTTTGGCTTGAAGTAAAAGTTGTATTCAGCCGCATAGCCAAGGATGTAGTTGGTAAAGGATTAGACCATGAAACTTTCAAGCTATCAATAAGGTCGAGTCGTTTGGATCGTCCCTAAAGAGGATGCTGTAACCTAGCTCGGCATCAAAGTGAAGCGTGATTGGACAAGGGCCAAGTAGTGTTTGTCGAGATTGATATGCCAAGTATGTCCATGGTCGTAGAAAACGTTTTTCCGTTTTAGGTTTGATTTATAAGATGAAATTTCCGTATAATCTTTCCTTTATTCGTATGGAAGTTGTTTCCGTTTTATCCGAGGGAGACAATGCCTAAGAAGCTCGACGCAAAGCCCATGCAGAGTTAGTTCCAGGGTGATTTCATGATCAGATGTAATCGAGGGAATTGAGAATGGATGCCTGTGAGCCACATGGCTAAAGAATGAGATCTTTCAGATCGTGGTACGGGGCAACAATGTTTAGATTGGTCGTCCAATGTCAGATCATACAGGTTTTCTATATGGAAAGTACTTTTCGCAAAACCTATTACATTTACTTTCGAAAGTTACTTCGTATGTCAAGGTCTTTGACTATATGAAGGATTACTTGCATAAGTAACGGGCGACAAATTTAGTAAACTGGCGCGACGTATGGAGATGTCAACATAACGATGCTTCCGCAAATTTTTGAGAAACGTTACCGCTTTTTTTTTATTCTTCGAGGATAGTTTCTTAGAGTCACTCACGGAGTTTTACCAAAGGTTATTCCACCGAGATCTAGTCGCGAAACGTTTTAGCGGGTTTCTTGAGCGTAATGAATCAGTTAACCAACAATAGGATCATTTGGCGAGCAAGGAATTGTTCTCTGTCGCAAATATTTTTGAAATTATTATGTGACTCACTTGGTTTAACGGAAAATGAGAGCAATGCTTTGATGCCTAAATATTTCTCGTATAATTTTTTGGCTCTTATACAAAACTTGTTTTATCAAGTTGGAAAAGATCTTTATGACTTCGGCAAATCATCGAGTTTCACTCTGAAGTTTGGCAGAGGCTTTCTAAACGCATGATTGCGATGGAGATTCTGTATAGTCTTCGAGATTATTTCCCAGATGGTTTGTACCAGTTCTTAGCGTTTAGACGAATCTTAGATTGTTGTTTGCTTTTGGGATTATTTTTGACGAGGCATCGCGTTGTCCAAAAAATTTTCCGCCTATTTTTGCGAGAGTTTTCTTTATAGAAAGCGTTTTCTTGATGTGAGAAAAAATGAATTTCTTTAAGACGAAAGAAAACAGATGAATTTCTTTTGAAGGAATGGGATGATCGACAATCTGGGTCGATTAAAGACCATAGTGGATTGATGATGACTTGGAGTATGTATGTTTTACAAAAATATCTATGAACGAGTCGGTTTTAAGACGACGTCACTGTCTCTAGTTCATTCTTTCTTTAGAAAATGAGATGAGTACGCTCGAATGCGTGGCGATCGTTTCTCGGTTGTACGAGAGATTGGATCAGTTTGCGAGTTCTGCCTGAACAGTTAGAGAACAATAGATCGAGATAGAAAAAATTTGCCTACGAATTAGCATGCTAGACTATCCCCCTAAATTCTAAGTTCCCTAGGTTTTACGGCAGTTTACAAGACGTTTTCATTCCTTGCCTACGATAAATTAAAAGTCTAATAAAATTTTCAAATCAGACATACCTTATTTTCATCGATGATTTGGGACTGCCTCTTCTTCGTTCTTCGTCTTTGGACTTATTTTCGTATGAATCGGCCTTCGAAAAAATACCAACAAGAATATCGGAGTGAGGAAGAGATTTCAGCATCGGGTTTATGTTCTTGTTTCTTCGTACTGATGGTTTTACTTAATTGACTAGGTATGCTTTGTATATTGATAAAAAATCAATCACACGTTTATGATAAGATGTTTTCGACTTAACGTGGCAGAATTTTGTACAAACTACAAATCCACCAAACTCTCTCACAATCATTAAGCAAACTCAATTAAAATCTTGCAAATGGTAAAATGGTCCAAGTCATTTGGTTTGGTAAGAAAAAAAATTTAGTGTCAAGTTGAAGCAAGGGTTCCAAGAAAATCTTTAAAGGTGGTTTACTCTCAAAACATGTAGCTTTGACATTATACATAATATATCTAAGAAAGGGATCAACGCATGCATACAATACTCAATCTCCATTGTTCTACCCTTACCCTAATTATATATACAAGATAAATCTTTATTCCCAATATCAACCCCAACTCTCATCACTCACCATGAATTTCCCAAAGCTTCCCATTACACTTTCTTACTTAGAACTCTTCCTTTTATAAGTCAACAAAGGATTTTCATACTTTTAGACATTTTTTAGCTCTTACCAAACTTTGCTAGCCCATTTTTTTTATTTTTTATTTTTTATATTCTTTTTCTCTTTTTTTTTTATATAAGGGCTAATGAATGAACATACACTAGAGCAAGAATCGTTTTTTTTTTCATAAACTATCCCAATAAGAAATAACCTTTATAGAGTTCTAAGTGTTCCTCCTTCTCTTCTTTTCTTTCTCACAATCCCAAGATTAAACTTCTCAACACTCACCACCCCAAACCTAGAAGCTAGACAATAGGAGTGCCAAATCTAGCAAGAATGGAGACCAATCATTGTCGTTCCCAATACTGGTAAAAAGGTAGGGTTTAAGGGATGGAGTACCACTTGATTTTGTCAAAAAGACTGGTAAAAAGGATGGGACAACTCAAGTGTGTATAGCTAAAACAGGAGCTTTCTTCAAAGAGAGAGTTTCAATAAATCAGATGAGTTTCAAGAAGAGTTTTCAAGGCACAAAGTCTACAAGCTTTCTAAAAGATGCTCAAGCTACTTGCCATGATTACAAAGGTCACCAAATTTAGTACTTAGCATGAGCTCTTTACAAGGTAGGTGTCATCCTTGTCCCCAATGCATGATGCAACCTATATGATTGTTATTTTTTTGTTTTCTTTTTAATGCAAATAGATGAATGATCTAGATTCAATCTTAAGGATGCAAATGATGCTACCTAAATGCTTGTTTTTGTTTCTTTTGAATTTTTTCAAAAAAAATTTTATGCATATATGTATGTACAATGCAATGCATGAGATTCAAAATCATCAAAGAACACAAGGTTAAATACTTGGTGTTTAATCTGAAAACGGTACTATACTAGGGGTAGACAGATTTCGATTATGGGGTTAGGAGAAGCCTTCATACTAAGGTTGAACTAGATGGATGGAGAGTAAAAGAGGGTTAATGGATTATGGCTGGACCCGGTGAAGGGCTGCCTACATACCCCAAAGGGGATCAAGCAAATTGTAGTTCTACAACAATAGGACACAAGTGCCTAGAGAAAGACATGTGCTGGAGTCTTTCTCTCTCTAAAGAGTGAGAGGTGTGAGAGAGACAAAAGAGAGAATCCCCAATAAAGAGGGGCTGCCTCTTTATTTATAAGAGGATGAGGTCTAGGGTTTCTTAGTAAGCTCATTTTAAATGGGATGAGCCCATTATCTTATAAGCCTTGTTTGCGGGCAAGGCCACCACCAACAGTAATCCCCCCAGTTCGTTGAGAGAGATGGAATTGATCTCTGCGAATTTTACGAAGAGGTTTATAAGATAATAGACTCAGCATTTTTATACTTTGTTGACCCAGGCTAGTTGTACTTTTACTAGGCGAGTTGACATGTGAACTCGTGCCTATGATGCGAGTTGTACTCTTGCTAGGGAAGTTTACTATGAAATCATCCTAGAAGCAGTAACTTGGCCAGCAACTCGTGCCCGATAGAAGAGTGGTTGTACTCTTACTAGGCGAGTTAAATGTAAACTTGTGCCTGGGGAAGGCAAGTTTACTAACTCGTGCCTAGAAAAGGGCGAGTAGCACTTTTGTTAGGCGAGTTGACAGGTGAACTCGTGCCTTGGACGCGAGTTGTACTCTTGCTAGGGATGTTTACTATGAAATCATCCTAGAAACAGTACTCGGTCAGTAACTCGTGCGTGAAAGGAGAGTGGTTGTACTCTTACTAGGCGAGTTAAGTGTAAACTTGTGCCTGGGGGAAGGCAAGTTTACTAACTCGTGCCTAGAAAAAGGCGAGTAGTACTTTTACTAGGCAAGTTGATAGGTGAACTAGTGCCTAGGACGCGAGTTGTACTCTTGCTAGGGATGTTTACTATGAAATCATCCTGGAAGCAGTAACTCGGCCAGTAATTCGTGCCTGAAAGGAGAGTAAACTCGCGTAAGAAGAGTAAACTCACGCGTGGAGAGTAAAGGTGACCCTAGGATGCATTACTCGTTTACTTGGAGTGTAAACTCACGCGTGAAGAGTAAAAGTGACCCTGAGGTGCATTACTCGTTTACATGGAGAGTAAAACTCACGCAAGGAGAGTAAAAGTGACCCTGAGGTGCATTATTTGTTCACATGGAGAGTAAACTCACGCAAGGAGAGTAAACTGATGACCAATGGATGAGTGACGACCAATGGACGAACGACGACCAATGGATGAGTGACGACCAATGGACGAGTGACGATCAATGGACGAGTAACGACCGATGGACGAGTGACGACCGATGGACGAGTGACGACCAATGGAGGACGAGTAATGATTTCAACTGTGGGAACCGAAATCCACCTACTGTCAATAAATAGTAAAAAAAGAAACTTCGGGAAAACCCTAAGTTTCCAGAGGAACCGGCTATCTGCAGAACCGCACAACGAATATTAAGAAATAGATAAACTTAGAATTTAAAAGAGAATAAACGAAATTGAGAGCAAAGAGGTTTTTATTCCGAATCTGCGTAAGAACTGGTACAAAAAGAGTAGCCGAAAAGTCTAAGAACGAAAAACCCTAATTGAGACGCAGCTCGCTAACAGAAAACGGAAATATTCCTAAATTCTAATTTTGGTGGTGAGAGCTCTGAAAAATCGTGTCCCAGCTTCTGCCCTATGCCTCCTGCTTATATACTCCTTCTTAGGCGGTTTTAGTCTTTCCATTTCTCCCAAAACCAAATATATCAGGAATTTTCCATTTCTGTCGATCCTTCCTTTTCTTCCGCGGAAATCTTCTATTTATCTTCAAACTTGCCTTTTGTCTTCTGTCTGCGAGTAAACCATCAAAACATTATCGTATCTTCGGGTTTGATTTCGTTAATATTGCGAGATGGGTTTTTATCGCGTTTTAGGACCTTTCGGGCCGTTTTACGATAAAAACCGTTTTACGATTAAACCGTTTTACGACTTTATACGAGACCGTTTCCTGATCCGATGCCGTTTTTACGATTTTCTCGACGTTTTTTATTAAAAACACGTTTTTATGATCTTAACGAAAAATCTTGGATAAATCGTATAGTTTAGGCGATGTTCGGTGTCTTGCTTAACCGTTACCGTTTTATACGATTTCTTCGAGTTCTTTTCGAGAAAACGGAGTTTTACAGTTTTTATCGTAGAATTCGAACGATAAGTCGGATCGAGACGAAACGAGAGACATTTCGGCCGTGGTTCAGAATGTGACCATGTCGAAGGACGTAATTTCGAATCGGGGATGCGGGAGATCCGGGAAATCTTTAGTTCACCTGATGGCGAACTAAGCCGAGCTGGCTTAGTTCGCCAGCAGGCGAACTAGTCGGGGAGTTCTTAGTTCGCCTGCGTTTCTAGTTCGCCTGCTGGCGAACTAAGCCAGCTTGGCTTAGTTCGCCAGCAGGCGAACTAGTCGGGGAGCCTCTAGTTCGCCAGCAGGCGAACTAGTCGTGACTAGTTCGCGTTTCATGGCGGTTTCGGTTTTTCGCGGTTTTGTGCGGTTTTGTAAAACGATTTCTCGAGTTTTATAAAACGATTCTCGAGTTTTATAAAACGATCTTTGAGTTTTATAAAACGATCTTCGAGTTTTATAAAACGGCTTCTCGAGTTTTATAAAACGATATTCGAGTTTTATAAAACGATCTTCGAGTTTTATAAAACGGCTTCTCGAGTTTTATAAAACGATCTTCGAGTTTTATAAAACGACTTCTCGAGTTTTATAAAACTATCTTTGAGTTTTATAAAACGGCTTCTCGAGTTTTATAAAACGATCTTCGAGTTTTATAAAACGGCTTCTCAAGTTTTATAAAACGATCTTCGCGTTTTATAAAACGGCTTCTCGAGTTTTATAAAACGATCTTCGAGTTTTATAAAACGATCTTCGAGTTTTACAAAACGATCTTCGAGTTTTATAAAACGACTTCCCGAGTTTTATAAAATGATCTTCGAGTTTTTTAAAACGACTCGAGTTTTATAAAACGATCTTCGAGTTTTATAAACGGCTTCTCGAGTTTTATAAAACGATCTTCGAGTTTTATAAAACGGCTTCTCGAGTTTTATAAAACGATCTTTGAGTTTTACAAAACGATCTTCGAGTTTTATAAAACGACTTCCCGAGTTTTATAAAACGATCTTCGAGTTTTATAAAATGACTTCTCGAGTTTTATAAAACGATTTTCGAGTTTTATAAAACGGCTTCTCGAGTTTTATAAAACGATCTTCGAGTTTTATAAAACAGCTTCTCGAGTTTTATAAAACGATCGTTGGGTTTTATAAAATGACTTCGAGTTTTATAAAACGACTTCTTGGGTTTTATTAAACTATTCCTTTCGTATTCTTGCGGGGAATTTTGGCTATTGATTCCGTCGTACCGATTTTGACCCCAACAGTTAGCCCCCCAGCTCGTAAGAATCGTGGGCTTCTTGCGAGTGGATTGAGCTTGTCTGGCGAGTTTGGTAGAATTAGGCGGAACTTTAATGTCCAAAAGTCCAAGGGTGAATAGTAAAATTCTTCCTTATAAGTATATTGGATGAGTTTCTCAAGTTATTCACTCATTTTCCCATAACTTGCCTAAGTCTTAAGAAGTTTTCTTTCTACTCCTTCCTTTGGATCCTTTTTCTTTCGACTGTCCAACATGTCTTCCAAATGGAAAGTTTCAGATCATGCTCATGCATCTATCTTTGATCCGAGCGACCTTGATACCTCTGGCGATTGTCCTCTTCCCAGACCGATCTTTCAAAGTTCTTTCACGACCAAGGAGAAGTTTTCGGAATACTGTTTAGCCGTGATGGATGCGAAGGTGCCGCCTTTGAGTTTTTGGGTTCCGAAGAAGGATAAACCTTGGAGGAGGGCAGTTGGTCCGAGTGCGAGCACTGCCGATTCCCTCAGAGATATGAGGAATCTCTGTGAAATCCCTGAGTCAGTCCAGTTTTGCCTTCCCGTCCCAAGCCAGGATGTCCAGAATCCGCCCCCGGATTATTTTTCATGCTATGAAGCCTTTCTGTTGAACTGTCAGCTATGGTTCCCTATTCCTCGAGTCATTGTCGAGTTCTTGGATAGGTTTGTTGTACCGTTCAGCCAACTACGTCCTGGCGGATTACAACACCTTGTCGGGATTTTGGTGTTAGGCTACGAGCACGGGATGTCCCTTGATGCGGACTATCTTTCGGCTATGTTGACATTCAAGGGAAGAGGGGACGGCTTTTACTTAGCCCCTCGGCGGGACATGACGGTCATTGGTGAGCTTGCCTCGAATGAGCATGGTTGGACCGAGCGATTCTTCTATGTCAAAATCGACAGCGCATCTGTGGAAGAGGGCTGTATTCCTTTGTTCAGGACCGCGTGGGCGACAACTGGTATTCTATCGACGTGATCTCCATATTCGTATATGTATGGATTTTAACTCTTTTCGCTTGTTTTGCAGTGCCTGCCCTCCACAGGCCGCTACTCGAGGATTTCCCAGAGGTCATGAATCTTCTTCGTGGCGGCCCACTTCATTGGGGATATTTTTCTCCGAAAAGGGTTTGCGCCGTTGCTTATTATTCATCTGGTTTTTCTCGTGAAAGTCATACTGAGTTCGAGGCGGGTGACGACGCGGAGGAGAGGGAGAGATCTAGATCTCCGCAAGACAGAGAAGTTCCGATCGGTCGCGGTCAAGCGTTCGATGATGACATCAATATCGAGGATCTTATTGACTTTTCGGCCTCCGAATTTGACCCGACCGAAGCGTCAACCCGAGGGCCGGCCGACACACCGTTTGCGAAGGCGTCGAGGCTTTTTAACAAGGTTTGTCTATTCTTTTGTCACTATGTATATATATCGTGTTTTTATAAAGGATGATTTTTCCGTTTTACAGGGTCTTCGCGTTATGAGTGAAGCGGTGAGCGTGAACAGCGCGGAACTTCGCAGAACCGAATCTAGGGCTGCAGTGGTGGAGGCAGAGGCTGTTCGTATCAGAGAGGAGATCGATGCCAGTTTCTCTCGCGCCCATGATTTAGCCGTAAGGGAAGCTACTCGTGTGAGAGAGGAGTATGAAGCGGAATCTCGTCGAAGCTTAGAGTTTTCCGAAGTGATGGTTCGCCGTGCTCGTAGAGCGGGAAAAAGAGAGGTTTCTGCGGAGTTCATGGCTCTCCGTGAGCGGTTTGTACCTCTTTATGCGGAATTTGAAGATGCGCAAAGGGTGAATGGCGATTTCCGCGAGTGCCGGGGTGTAGTCGAGGGATTGCATCTTACCCAAAAACCGGACTATTCGTATGAGGTTGAGGTTGTGAAGCAGACAGCGCGTCTGGATAAGAGAGAGAAGAAGAAAAAAGAGTCCGTCAATCCCGGGAAGCGTATGTAGGATCAGTGGAGTCCCATTGTGGTGTCGCCGGATTCATTCGAGGTTGGACCTGGGATTTCGGATGCGGAGGGTGAAGTCGATTAGTCCGCGTTTGATGACTTCAATGTGTGATGTTATTTGTTTTTTGATTTGGTTGTTGTTTTTCCGGGACTGGCCGTTGGTGGCTTTGAATCCCTGCCGTTGGACGGTGTGTATTCGAATATTTCCTAATAAGAAAATAATTTCTAAGTATGAAATTCGTGTTTTGTTTAAGATGTAGAGGGAAGAATACGATTTGTCATCTCGTATCTAACTCTTTGGTGTAAATCGTTTGATTCGTTAACTCGGGAGGTTTCGATTTTCGCGAGTGTTTAGATGTGGGAGAAGAGACATGCCTTTAGGATCTCGCATGCCTTGAGACGTTAGCGACCAGTGTGCTGGGTTTAGGGCAAGACCTATGTTTACTTTCGGATTGAGGCTATGCGATGACTAGTCGGCTTTCGTTTTGCCCGTTGCGATTTTAACCTGACTCCATACCGATTTAGAATCCACGATAGGTTCTCGGCTTATACGATTCGTATGGTTGGAGTCGAGCATCTCACCGGGAAAAATTTCTCAGTTGCCCGGAAGTGCTGACCAAAAATTTGGATTTCTTTTATAGCGCGCTATTTTATCCTAGTCGGATGTATGCAGACCGATAAGTCGATGCGTTTGTTTAGGAAGGCTAGCGTACTCGACGGGGCCAATCGCCGAGCGTTCGTGTTTTTATAGTCGCAGACGGACTTTGGGAAATATTTTTCTTGAGAGTTTAGGCGACGTCTCGCCAGTTCTTTCCGAAAATATTTTGACATGCAAGTTTTATAAAAAACGATTAAATAGTTGTTACTGCGGAAACGATTTTCCGGATGTTTGGAATTTTTTGCGTTTTCGATAGTAGCGGAGATATTCTAACTTTGTCTTTAATAAAAATTTCGAAAATTTTTCGATTACAAAGCGATTTGGGAGTATACGAATGCTCGTATACTCACCCACTCCCCCCCCCCCCGTTTTGGAAGGGGGAATAGCTGAACTCGTCTTTAGGCGAGCTGCCTACGTATTCCTTTCGGAAAGCAAGCCATCTCGTAGTTCTGATTGTTTGCGCGAGTGTGCTTACTCGGCTATCGCAGACTCCTCGATCACTTTAGTCGCTGGATCAACGTCTTGGTCCGGGTTTGTCTCCTCCGGTTGGGTAGAAGCGATGGGTGCGGGAACTTGTGGTTTCTCGACCGTTGCTTACTTTGGGTCGTCTTCTGCGGGCGGTGGCATGACCTTTGCCCGTTTTGGTTTCACGATTGCTACCGCCAATTGCCTCAGCTTATTTTCGGCTAGGAAGCAGGATCGCGATTGTCTTTGGCATCCCAAAATTGCTGCGACTCCCGTAGTTGTTGGGAATTTGATGCCTAAGTGATATGTTGACAGAACCGCCTTCATGGAATTTATCCAAGGTGTGCCCATAATCACATTGTAGATGGCCGGGAAATCGACAACTGTGAAGTTGACGATTTTCGTCACTTCTTTGGCTGCCACCGGTAGCCGGATCGATCCCAAGGTCATTGATGTCTCGCCGGAAAAGCTAGTCAACGGTTTTGGAATAGGTTCGACTTCCGAGAGTTCTATTCCCATACGTGCTAACGTGTTGCGGAAGATGACGTTGACCGTACTTCCGGTATCGACCAGAATTCGAGCGACCTCTATATCGCTTATCACCAAATCGATGACAAGGGGATCGGCATGCGGCTGGTCAATTCCGCCGGTTTCAGCATCGTCGAACGAGATTACCCCTTTTGGAGAGTCATCCGTCGGCACCTTCCAACTCGAGCCGGTTTCGGCTTTACGTTGGTAGGATTTGATTGACGTCGTTGTAATATTGCGATTCACCGATAATCATGTTGATTTTTCGGCGGTTAGCGTCATTACCCTTCTCGTCTTGCCTTCTTCCGCGTTTTTTGCCTGACTGGTTTCCCTGAGGCGGAGTTTTCGCTCGTGCGTTTCTGTCGTTCTTCGGAAGGCGATCCGAATCGCGGATGAGATCCTCGACACTGGATATCTCGGAGAGTTCTCCCGCGACCAATTTTGCGGCAAGTCTGGCGCCGAGAACTTTGCAGTTCACGGTGGAATGCCCACGGGTTTGGTGGAGGTCGCAGAAAGAATTCTCATCGTAATTTGAATTTCTCGTCCACGTGTTACCCGTGGTTCGCCCTTGCTCCGATCCAGAGTTGATGGCGTAGTTGTGCGCCCCTTGGAGATCCTGACCCTCGTGATGAACAAATTTGTCGTTACGAGAATTCCTCTTTTTCTGCTTCTGCTCGGACGCGTTATCCTTTGCGGATGTTTTCATCGGCTTATGCTTCTCGGACAGGATTTTAGTCTCCTCCTCGATGGTTATGTAATCGGTATCCTTGTGGAGCGCGTCGTGGATCCTCCGTGGCTTTTCGAGAGTTATCCACTTTCAGAATTTCGATTTGTACCAAAGCGATTTCCTTAACGCGTCAATGGCGGCTTTGTCGCTAATTCCGCTAACCCTAGCCATGACGAGTTTGAACCTACTCATGAAATCGCGGAGAGATTCGTCCTCCTTCTGCACCAAGCTTCAGAGGTCGGCGTCGGAGGTTTCCGGGTTAATGAACATCGAGTATTCCTTCAGGAATTCCGAAGCCAGTCGACGGAAACTTCCGATCGAGTTTCGCCTAAGTTTGGCGAACCATTCGAGCGCTGCTCCTTCTAGGTTTTTGACGAAGAGGTGGCAGTAGCCTGCATCCTTTTCGTTGTCCTTGAGCTTGGCTCGTCCCATGGTGATCTGGAATGCCTGTAGGTGTGCTTTGGGATCAGACGTCCCGTCGTAAGTCGGCACCTTAAGTTTTCCGGGATCGGGCAGCTTGATATCGGTGATGCGAGCCGTAAAGGGCGTTTTCCGAGACTCGTATAGTAACCGATCAATTTCGGGTGCGGCGCTGGTAGCGTGATGAATCTGAGATTTCACTGCTTTTACTGCTGCGGCCGTTTTAGTGATGTATTTGCCGAGATCGCGAATCTCGGTCAGACTTCCAGCAGTTTTCCAACTTTGGCGGCGTTTGCTGCGAGTAACCGAAGATCGCTCCTCGGCAGTTTTTGCGTATCGCGCGAAGTCGAGTTCCCCCTCGTCTCCAGTAAAAGAACGTTCGGGAGAAGACTCCGGCAGAGGACTTCGAGTTTTTCTTCTCCTAGGATGGACGTCAGCGTTTTGGTCCGATGAATCGGCCTGGTCGTTTGTCTCCAGGTTAACCCTTTTGATGTCGTTGCCCTCGGTCTCCTGTTCGTGAGTAGGAGGTTTCTCCAATTCGTTTTGCGTCGCTTCAGGGTTATCTTTTCCGGAATCCTTTTCCGGTAAGTTACCCTGCTCGCTTCTGGGACGACCCGTAGGAGCGCCGAAGTCGAGCCTCCTTCCGCTGATCTTAGTAGTTCCGCGAGGGCGAATTGCTCGGGTTTTCGCGGTTAGAGTTTCAACCCGTTTCGCGAGCGAACCAATGAGCTTTTCCTGCTCTTCCGATTTTTTGTTAAAATCGGAAAGCATCTTTTCGATGGTCTCGGCGTTAGCGTTTGTAGCGTTGGCCGCGGACGCATCTTGTGGTGGTGGTGTTTCAACGTTATCGCGTTCGTTGCGAGTTTGGTTGTCACCCGTCATCGTTTCTTCGTTGGACATGTTGCGGCTTGGGTGTAAGATAGATCCGACCCCCCTCCTTTTAGCGCCAAACTGTGGGAACCGAAATCCACCTACTGTCAATAAAACGTAAAAAATGAAACTTCGGGAAAACCCTAAGTTTCCAGAGGAACCGGCTATCTGCAGAACCGCACAACGAATATTAAGAAAACGATAAACTTAGAATTTAAAAGAGAACAAAACGAAATTGAGAGAAAAGATGTTCTTATCCCGAATCTGCGTAAGAACTGGTACAAAAAGAGTAGCCGAAAAGTCTAAGAACGAAAAACCCTAATTGAGACGCAGCTCGCTAACAGAAAATGGAAATATTCCTAAATGCTAATTTTGGTGGTGAGAGCTCTGAAAAATCGTGTCTCAGCTTCTGCCCTATGCCTCCTGCTTATATACTCCTTCTTAGGCGGTTTTAGTCTTTCCATTTCGCCCGAAACCGAATATATCGGGAATTTTCCATTTCTGTCGATCCTTCCTTTTCTTCCACGGAAATCTTCTATTTATCTTCAAACTTTCCTTTTGTCTTCTGTCTGCGAGTAAACCATCAAAACGTTATCGTATCTTCGGGTTTGATTTCGTTAATATCGCGAGATGTATTTTTATCGTGTTTTAGGACCTTTCGGGCCGTTTTACGATAAAAACCGTTTTACGACTTTATACGAGACCGTTTCCTGATCCGATGCCGTTTATACGATTTTCTCAAATTTTTTTATTAAAAACGCGTTTTTTATGATTTTAACAAAAATCTCGGATAAATTGTATAGTTTAGGCGATGTTCGGTGTCTTGCTTAACCGTTACCGTTTTATACGATTTCTTCGTGTTCTTTTCGAGAAAACGGAGTTTTACGGTTTTTATCGTAGAATTCGAACGATACGTCGGACCGAGACGAAACGAGAGACATTTCGGCCGTGGTTCAGAATGTGACCATGTCGAAGGACGTAAGTTTCGAATCGGGGATGCGGGAGATCCGGGAAATCTCTAGTTCGCCTTCTGGCGAACTAAGCCGAGCTGGCTTAGTTTGCCAGCAGGCGAACTAGTCGGGGAGTTCCTAGTTCGCCTGCTGGCGAACTAAGCCAGACTGGCTTAGTTCACCAGCAGGCGAACTAGTTGGAAGCTTCTAGTTTGCCTGCTGGCGAACTAGTCGTGACTAGTTCGCGTTTCGTGGCGGTTTCGGTTTTTCGCGGTTTTGTAAAACGATTGCTCGAGTTTCAAAAACGATTCTCGAGTTTTATAAAACGATTCCCGAGTCTTATAAAACGATTCTCGAGTTTTATAAAACGATCTTCGAGTTCTATAAAACGGCTTCTCGAGTTTTATAAAACGATCTTCGAGTTTTATAAAACGATCTTCGAGTTTTATAAAACGACATCTCGAGTTTTATAAAACGATTTTCTAGTTTTATAAAACGGCTTCTCGAGTTTTATAAAATGATCTTCGAGTTTTCTAAAACGGCTTCTCGAGTTTTATAAAACGATCTTCGAGTTTTACAAAACGATCTTCGAGTTTTATAAAACGACTTCCCGAGTTTTATAAAACGATCTTCGAGTTTTATAAAACGGCTTCTCGAGTTTTATAAAACGGCTTCTCGAGTTTTATAAAACGATCTTTGAGTTTTATAAAACGATCTTTGAGTTTTATAAAACGGCTTCTCGAGTTTTATAAAACGATCTTCGAGTTTTATAAAACGATCTTCGAGTTTTATAAAACGGCTTCTCGAGTTTTATAAAACAATCTTTGAGTTTTATAAAACGGCTTCTCGATAAAACGATCTTAGAGTTTTATATAACGATCTTTGAGTTTTATAAAACGGCTTCTCGAGTTTCATAAAACGATCTTCGAGTTTTATAAAACGGCTTCTCGAGTTTTATAAAACGAACTTCGAGTTTTACAAAAAGATCTTCGAGTTTTATAAAACGACTTCCCGAGTTTTATAAAACGATCTTCGAGTATAAAACGACTTCTCGAGTTTTATAAAACGTTTTTCGATTTTCATAAATCGGCTTATCGAGTTTTATAAAACGATCTTCGAGTTTTATAAAACGATCTTCGAGTTTTATAAAACGATCTTCGAGTTTTATAAAACGGCTTCTCGAGTTTTATAAAACGATCTTTGGGTTTTATAAAATGACTTCGAGTTTTATAAAACGACTTCTTGGGTTTTATAAAACTATTCCTTTTGTATTCTTGCGGGGAATTTTGGCTATTGATTCCATCGTAACGATTTTGACCCCAACATCAACTGTCATTTACTCGTCACTCGGGGCGAGTAAAGGTGACGATCAAAAGTGATGAAGTGAAACTTGGCCGAGCAAAAGTGATGAGGTGGTATCTTTGCCGAGCGAAAATGTTGGGGTGGTATATTTGCCGAGAAAAAATGATGAGATATCGTGGCCAAGCAAAAGAGTGGCCTCCACGTCAAGATAACATGTGTTTGTGATAATGGGCTTATTGGGCTTAGCTCGTCATTTCTTCTTTAGTCATTAGCGAGAAGAGGAGTTTATGATAAGGCCCGTAGTAAAGCCTTATTGCTTCCATTTTTGTTTTGACGAGAAGAATTATTGACCAATTCTTCTACACTCGGCCGACGAGTCACGAGACTACGACTTTATAATTGACGAGGGGATCTTGCGAAGAAACTGGATGACGTTCTTTCTTTGATCCCGAGATGGTTTGTGGGACGATCACGCTGGGATCAGTGTGACGGCATGGTGAGGATGAGCTTTTAGTCGGCGGCAAGAGACAGAGCTGGTATCGATTTGATCAAAGTCGCCCTTGATTGCCGTGAAAAAGTGATGACGAGGTCGAGTGATGGCCCCCGTTACTCGGCGATGGTGAAGAGTGAAAGAGATGAGGGCGAGATGTCTAGCAACGATCGCGGAGGTGCCGAGCGAGTGCTAGTGATACCATGTTGCCTTCGTACTTGAAATTACGAGCTTAAGCTAACCTAGTCTTCGGACCAGATTCTTGTGATCTCTATGTCCAGCTCGATTCCAAGTTCTATGGGATGAGATGAGATGATAGTCAGCGTAAGCTTTTTGTTGGCGAGAGACTTGTCCGTAGGAGCTTTTAGCCGGGGCCCGGGTTATGGAATGAGATGAGATGATGTGACGAAGGCATTTGTTTTGGATAGCTTTCACTCGGGAAGACCGTGATGGTCTGAATCTGAATAGAGTTTAAGGCGTCTTGTTTCCACTGTTCTCTCAAGTGTGCCGAGTGAGAAGCACGTTCTTTTCCTCGTCATTAAGAAATGCTTTCTTCTACTAGTTCTCGGCTGATGATCTTTGTGCTACAAGCGATGAACCTCTAAGTCGGCGGTGAGAGATAGAGCACGCATCGGCTTTGATCTCGAGGAGACATCGGCAAACCACGACCACACTACTGTTGAAGCTTTAAGACGGTTATGACGTTGTCTTGTGACGAGATGAGACGACGAGCTCGTGCGAGATGAGACTACGAGCTCGTGGCGAGATGAGACGACGAGCTCGTGGCGAGATGAGACGACGAGCTCGTGGCGAGATGAGACGACGAGCTCGTGACGAGATGAGACGACGAGCTCGTGGCGAGATGAGACGACGAGCTCGTGGCGAGATGAGACGACGAGCTCGTGACGAGATGAGATGAAAAGCTCGTGACGAGATGACGAACTCGTAACGAGATGAGACGACGAGCTCGTGACGAGATGAGACGACGAGCTCGTGACGAGATGAGACGACGAGCTCGGGACGAGATGACGAGCTCGTGACGAGATGAAACGACGAGCTCGTGACGAGATGACGAGCTCGTGACGAGAAGACGAGCTCGTGACGAGATGAGACGACGAGCTTGGGACGAGATGGTGAGCTGACGAGCTCACGACCAAACGACGAGCTAACGACGAGGTGATGAGCTGACGAGCTCACGACCAGATGGCGAGCTTGCGACGAGGTGATGAGATGACGAGTTCACGCCCAGACGGCAAGCTCGTGACGAGATCAGACGACGACCTCGTGACGAGATGAGACAACGAGCTCGTGACGAGATGGTGAGCTGACGAGCTCACAACCAGACGACGAACTTGCGATGAGGTGATGAGCTGACGAGCTCACGACCAGACGGCGAGCTCGCAATGAGATGATGAGCTGACGAGCTCACGACCAGATGGCGAGCTAGCAATGAGGTGATGAGCTGACAAGCTCACGACCAACGGCCAAGTGACGACTAGTGGACCAGTGACAACCAACGGCCGGATGACGACCAACGGTCAAGTGACGACCAATGGACGAGTAACAACCAATGGACGAGTGATGACCAATGGCCGAGTGACGACCAACAGCCGAGTGACGACCAGTGGACCAGTGACGACCAATAGCCGAATGACAACCAACGGTCAAGTGACAACCAATGGACGAGTAACGACCAATGGACGAGTGACGACCAATGGACAAGTGACGACCAGTGGACGCCGAGTTCAATCTTCTTCGAAGATACTTCCTCATACCCCACGGTGGGCGCCAACTGTTTAATCTGAAAACGGTACTGTACTGGGGGTAGACAGATTTCGATTATCGGGTTAGGAGAAGCCTTCATACTAAGGTTGAACTAGATGGATGGAGAGTAAAAGAGGGTTAATGGATTAAGGCTGGACCCAGTGAAGGGCTGCATGCATACCCCAAAGGGGATCAAGCCAATTGTAGTTCTACAAAAATAGGACACAAGTGCTTAGAGAAAGACATGTGCTGAAGTGTTTTTCTCTCTAGAGAGTGAGAGGGTGTGAGAGAGACCAAAGAGAGAATTCCAATAAAGAGGGGCTGCCTCTTTATTTATAAGATGATGAGGTCTAGGGTTTCTTAGTAACCTGATTTTAAATGGGCTCAGCCCATTATCTTATAAGCCTTGTTGGAGGGCAAGGCCACCACCAACACTTTGGTACCTCCCCCACACTTAGTTCACATAGTCTCTGTGTTAGTAGGTGGAAAGAGATACCTAAAATAGATAAGAAATGCAAAGAAAATAAAATGGTATGTACAATGGAAAGGGTTTGAGTACCTTATCAATGAACTCGGGAAGAGGCAGTGGCCTCCTCATCTGTGTCAGTGGCTTCATCATTTGTTGATGCAAGGGATAGAGACTTGTTTCCAGAGGTAGAAGGAATGGTGGCTGGATTTCTCTTTTGGCGTAGCAGCTGTTTGTGAGTGAGAGGATGGCCAAGAGCTAAGGGGTCATGTGGTGGCTGAGGCTGAGGAGTGAGGAAGTCAAAGTGATCAGTTGTGCACCCTGTTACTGCTCCTTTAGACAAAATCTCAGTCACTTTCTTCATGAATTGAGCTGAAGCTTCAACTTGCCTTTTCACTGTTTTCCTTAACTCTTTGCACTTGTCCTTGAGCTTGAAGATGGTTCTATCTTGAGCCATGTTCCACCTTTGGAGATTGTTGATATACTCATGAACTTGGCAAAGAGGACCACTGGCCAGATCAGCATTGTGTTGCTCAAACTGATAACGAGGAGGGCCATAGATGTGCTCTGAGTTCTTTTGAGCAATGTCATCAAACACCACCTTGTTTGCAGCTTTCTTCTTCTTTGGTGGAATGATGCGGCTAAGAGGACCATGGACACCAAGGAAGTTGTTCTCTCCAATGTCAAAGCTGATGTTTCCAGGAATGGTCAAGCTAGTGAGGTCCCAGTTTGGGAGAGTAACTTCAACAGCCTTGCCCAAATTCACGTAAGAGTACATTCCACTGAAGTATTGAGCATTCCTTAAGTAGGCTCCATCCATGAATGTTGGATCAGAGGCATCATCTCCCAAAGGAATTTTCATATACTCAAGCAATGCAGTGATTACACCTCCAACTCCCACCTGAGGCTCAGAACCAGGTGTTGTCCAAACCTTCTTTTTGTAGTACATCAGCTTCTTCACAAAGAACCTCACGATGCCAAAGTTCTTATAAATATCAGTTCTCACTGGGGGTAATTGAGAAGGTGAGGCATAATGTTGAACAGCTTGGTGAAGGAGTTTCAGCTCTTCCTCATGCACAGTTCCAAATTCCTTTCTTCGTAGAAGTGTGTGGAGAAGTAACATATGGAGATAACGGACGGAGGGGTTGTGGATGGAAGCATTCTTGTCTCGGTTGGATTTTCTTTCCTTGTCAGCCAACACCTTCCACACCTTCTTTGCAATACTCTCCTCCAAGTAGTTATTATCTTGTGTTGTGGGAAGTGAGGGCCTCTCCTTATCCTTAATACCAAGTGCTTGTTTTATCTTTTTGAAAGTCATGTTGTGGACCTTCCCATGAATCTTAAATGTTATATTCCCCCATCATTGCCTCACATGCTCAGTGGTGTGGAAGGTGGATTCTAGGGAGGCTAGGAACTGGCATGAAACCTCCTTATAAGTAGGGTAAGCCATGGAGAAAAAGCTCTCCATGTTCATGTGCTGCAGAATTGCCTTGATGTCTTCATCTATCATCATCTCCTCCATGATCTTAGCATCAGCAAACCTAGTTGGAGGCCAAGCAACACCATTCCTCAAATGATCTAGAAACTCCTCTTCAGTTGGTGTCTTGAGCATGTCCCTATCTTCCACAGTCTCTACTTCTTTAGCTTTGTTTCCTCCATTCATTTTTTGTTTCTTTTGTGGTGCTTGTTCTTCTTTAGTGACGACTACCTTTTGCTTCCCACTTGATGGAGCCACACTATTGCTCTCTGGTGCCTTGACTTATCTCTGACGAGTGGATTGTCCACCACAAGCTGCATTGCCCTTTGCCAACATGGCAGCCTTCTTCTTGGCTGCTAAGACTTGTTGCTTAGAAGTACCTCTCATGACATTCATGGATGTCAAAGGCTTTCCAAACTGAATAGTCTCTTTCCTAGCAGCCTCTTCTCAGCAGCCATCATTTTATGATCCTTTCTTCCCATTGGTACCTGAAAGTTAAGCACTTGAAAAGAAGTTAGCACATGAAAGTACCAAAGATCAAGAAGCAAATTGGAAGATGATCAATTATAGCTTCATCAAAGCAAGAATTATCACAATGGTTTCCACTATAAACATTATGCTCAAGAAAGGATAATCAACTTCTTAAATCCTAAAGCTCAAAATATTTTTTTTTTCTTTTTAGATTTTTTATTATTATTATTATTTATTTTTTGATATTAAGGGATTAAAAGATGTTTATAAGCAGAAAACTTCCTAATTAACTCCTAAGAACCTTAACTAATCATAATAAACCATTATCTAACTTAATTTTGCCAATTTTGAAAAACCCCCAAATCTCATGAATCCTAATTTTCCAAATCTCAAATTCAGCTCAAATTCACCATGAAATAAAAAACCCACCATGATATATAGGTTCTCCCTAGTCTATTTCACAAGAAACAAGCAAGAGGAAGATTTAAATTTCAAGTTCAAAATTTAAGGTTCATGAGATTCACTAAATTTGACTTGAAGATACTTACAAGGATAGGCATGGGACTTCCTCCCAAGTGAGCTTGTTTAAAGTATGTAGCTTGACTTTGCTTGTCTTGGGACTAAGCTAAGGTAGGATCTGAAAGTGGAACTGAGATCCCATCTTCCTTTGTTGCAGTAGCCATATAGTACTTAACTCTCTGTCCATTGATTGTGAAGTCTCTCCAATCAGAGTTCCATAAGACTATTGCTCCATATGGTTTCACCTCCTTAATCTTAAAAGGTCCAGACCACCTTGATTTAAGTTTCCCCGGGAATAACTTCAGCCTAGAGTTGTAGAGAAGAACTTGGTCTCCAGCCTTGAACTCTCTCTTCAACATATTCTTATCATGAAAAACCTTAGTCTTCTCCTTGTACATTCTTGAACTTTCAAAGGCATCTAGTCTGATCTCATCAAGCTCTTGAAGTTGAAGAAGTCTCTTCTCTTTAGCATCCTTGATGTCAAAATTCAATAACTTGACAGCCCACAAAACCTTGTACTCTAATTCAACTGGCAAGTAACAAGCCTTCCCATACAAAAGTTTGAACTTTGAAAGGTGTGGTTCCTAAGAGAGTCTTATAAGCTGTCCTATAAGCCCAAAGTGCATTATCAAGCTTGCTAGTTAGACCAATCTTTCCTCTTTGCCCCCACAATCTTCTCTAGGATAGACTTGATTTCCCTGTTAGAGATCTCAACTTTACCACTTGTTTTAGGATGATAAGGTGTTGCCACTTTGTGTTTAACACCCCTCTTCTTGAGGAGACTTTCAAACATCTTGTTGATGGAGTGTGAGCCTCCATCACTGATCACAACTCTTGGCACAGCAAACCTAGGAAAAATTATGCTCTTGAACAACTTGATAACAACCTTAGCATCATTGGTGGGACTTGCTATAGCCTCCACCCATTTGGAGACATAATCCACAGGTACAAGAATATACTTGTTGCCAAAATATGATGGAAATGGCCCCATGAAGTCAATACCCCATACATCAAACACTTCAACTTCTAAAATTGGATTTTGGGGCATCTCACTCCTCTTGGTGATGTTACCTCTCCTTTGGCATGAGTCACACCTTGAAACAAAATCTTGAGTGTCCTTGAACATGTGTGGCCACCAAAAACCAGCTTGGAGGACCTTGGCCACAGTCTTGAAAGTAGCAAAGTGGCCACCATAAGTGGATCCATGGCAATGAGTGAGTATCCCTTCAATCTCTTCATTAGCCACTACCCTTCTATATAGCTGGTCCTTGCAAAGTATGTAGAGGTAAGGCTCATCCCAAAAGTATCTTTTCACATCCTTAAAGAACTTCTTCTTGACTTATCCTTCTAGATTCAATGGTTCTCTTCCAGTGGCTAGGTAATTAGCCAAATCCGCATACCAAGGCCCCTTCTCATCAGTTGTCTTGACCTCTCCAAGTTTTCTACCAGTTGCAACAAACCTTTCAATTGCCATGATAGCCATTATCTGCTCTTCAAGGAGTGCTTCATCAATGGGAATACCACATTCAGTCCTCATTCTTGACAAATGATCAGCTAACACCATTTTCAACTCCTGGTTTGTCTTTATTCTCAAAATCAAACTCTTGCAGCAGAAGTATCTATCTCAAGAGCCTTGGTTTAGCATCCTTTCTAGCTAAGAGGTGTCTGAATGCAGCATGATCAGTGTAGACAATCACCTTGGAGCCCACCAAATAACTTCTAAACTTCTCAAATCGAAAGACTATGGCTAGCAACTCTTTCTCTGTTGTGGCATACTTCATTTGAGCATCATCAAGAGTTCTACTAGCATAGTAGATCACATGAGTTTTCTTATCCTTCTTCTGAACCAAGACTGCCACCACAGCATAATCACTAGCATCACACATGATCTTAAAGGAGAGATCCCAATCTGGTGGCTGAAAAATAAGAGGACTAACTAGTTCAATCTTCAGCTTCTTGAAGGCTTCAAGACACTCCTCATCAAAGCTAAAGACAACTTCTTTGCATAAAAACTTTGTCAATGGGCTTGGCTATATTTGAGAATTCTTTGATGAATCTTCTATAAAACCCAACATGACCCAAGAAGTTTCTGATATCCTTCACTGATTTTGGCGGAGCTAAACCAACCATTACATCAATCGTGGTCTTGTCCACCTCAATACCCTTCTCTGAGATTTTGTGCCCTAATACAATCCCTTTATTCACCATGAAATGGCATTTCTCCCAGTTGAGAACAAGGTTTGTATCCTCGCATCACTGTAAGACCCTACACAAATTAGACAAACAAGCAGAAAAACCCTTATCAAATTTGGCGACTGTCACGCGGGTGACCCGGGTTCGATCCTCGGTAACGGCGCCAAATTTGATAAGGGTTTTCAAGCCTTAAGCAAATCAATATAGTAAAGATAGGATGTCAATCCAATCCTGAGTTGTACTAAGCATAGAGAATACAAGACATAGCATAATCTAAATGCAACCAGTTGAGTTTTTATAGTGATCAAGTAACAAGTAAATTAACTAAGCAAGTAAGTAAAATGGATTCAATCAAGTGATAAAGAAGAACCAATGGGCTAGGGTATTGATTTAAGGGCATCAGATTACTATCTAGAGAGTTAAATTAAGAAACCAACAAGTTCTATAAGTCTAGACACTTTCCTAAACAAACTCTTTGTCAAGATGGATGTTCATTTGTTTTATATCTTTAGACATCAAATGTCTTTGGTCTGAATCAATCAAACAATCATTAAGGACTAGTCTATCAACTATCTAGGCTTTCCTAACATCAAGTTTCCTTGGTTAGGTAAACAAAGAGCAATATTACTTCATTCAGACATTTCATCAAACACCTTGTGGGCAGGAAATGTCTAGGACTCTATTCTAGAATAATCAGATCTAAAATAGCATTAAACTCAAGTAATAAGCATAGAATATGATGGATCTAACAATAACCCCTCTAGATCATCCTTTAATCACCCAAGCCCATAAGCTCTAAAGGAGTCTACTCACTAATCACCATGTTTATCCATAAACCAATGATATATTTAAGACTAATCATGTTTGTGAGGTGATTAAGACTCAGATTTTCACAAGAAAGAGAGTTTAAGATAATAAAGATTCAAGCTTTCACCCTAAGTTGTGTTCTTAGGAGGTTAAACAAGAGATAAGATCCTAAAAAGTGATTAGAAGGGTATTTATATTACCCATGGGAATCCTAAGGTTTTTTATTTTAAAAAGACAAAACAACCCTTGAAAAATAGTGAAAATGTCATGGATGGGACGCGGGCTCGGGTGCTTGGTCGAAATCCTTACCCGCACAAGACTCTCGACATGCTCTCTCCTCGACCGCGCGGGTGATGGTACCCGAGCATGGCCACCCGAGCAAGCTCCTCGAGCCTCCTTCCCTTCTCAACTATGCAGGTGCTGGTACCCGAGCATGGCCACCCGAGCAAGCCCAACGAGCCTCCTTCCCTTCTCAACCGCGCGGGTGATGAAACCCGAGCAAGGCCACCCGAGCAAGACTGGTGCCAGCTTCTTCAGAACCTCAAATCTTGAACCAAACTGCCTAATCTAACCTCTGATCACACCTTAGCGTACTCCAGTACCTGATAGGACATATGAATGCAAAAGTAGACCCCAAGAATGCCTAAATCCTAAACTATATGATCACTATGCATAAAAGGGATGGCTATGACTATATAAATATGCAAGATATCAGACAATGCCATCATTAACCATGAAATGTCATTTTTCCCAATTGACCACAAGGTTTTTTTCCTCACATCTTGCCAATATTTTGCACAAATTATCAAGACAACTTTTGAAACTCGATCCATAGACTGAGAAGTTTTCCATAAAAACTTCCAGAAAGTCCTCAATCATGTCTGTAAAGATTGACATCATGCATTGTTGGAAAGCGGCAAGAGCATTACAGAGACCGAATGGCATCCTGCAATATGTAAATGTTCCATAAGGGCATGTAAAGGTTGTATTTTCTTGATCGTCAGGATGTATAGGGATCTGGAAAAATCTGGAATATCCGTCAAGAAAACAGTAATATTGGTGATTTGTTAATCTTTCCAACATCTGATCGGCTTTTAGCTTCCTATAGTCAATACACATCCGATGTCCAGTAACGGTTCTCATAGGAATCAATTCGTCCTTTGTCGTTCTTCACCACAGTAATACCTCCTTTCTTGGGTACAACATGTACAAGACTCGCCCATTTACTATCTGAAATTGGGTAGATGACTCCAGCATCTAGAATTCTAATAATTTTCTTCTTCACTACTTCCTTCAGATTTGGGTTTAACCTCCTTTGATGTTCTACAGATGATTTAGAATCATCCTCCAAATGGATTCGGTGCATGCAAAGGTCAGGAGAGATGCCAGGAATGTCATCAAGGGAATGCCCGATGGCTTTCATGTACTTGCGTAATTTATTTAATAAATGCAGAAGTTCTCCATTAGTTAAGTTGGCATTGATGATAACAGGCTAGGAATTGTTGTAAAGGAAAGCATACTTAAGCCCAGCAGGCAGTGGTTTAAGCTCGACTTTTGGTGATTTATCTTCGCTCCAACTGACTGGCGAAGGTGGTTGTGGATCAGAGGTCTCTCGCAGATATTGATCAATATCGATGTCTGGATCGTCATCCTCGTCGTTTGCAATTTCAGTACTAGCATCCATTAAATGTGCGTAGTCGTGTTCTCTTCTGTCTAAACTGAATGATTCTTTTTCAGTGCTGGTAGACGTGTTTTCCACTAGATCATCCAATAATACTTCTGCGAAGGGCTCATCGGGTAGTTTGGGAATGTCTTCCACAAAGAAGGAACAAAACTTATATGAAAGTAAGGAACAAAAGTAGATAAAGAGTAATAGAAGCAAGGGAGTTCAAGATCTTCTCTGTTTTGTAGTATCATATTTGTCTCTCCATAATCCTAAGCTCTCTCTTCAATGGTAACCAAAGTTTTTCTTCACCAAACTAGGTCTAGAAGGTCTATAGGCAAGTTTGCCTCTAAAGTAGTACAAAATCCTAATAATATATCCTAGCAGACGGCCAGAGACTTAAGATGTAATTAATGAAACTTAAGCGACACTTGAAATCTTCTAAATTTTTCATTAAGTCTCGAATGGTCTCGGCGTCAATCGATGGCAATGGACTTGCATCGATCGATTATAATTGATGATCATCGATCGATGTTGCTCTTTAAGCGTCGCTCGATTATTCATCTCGTCAGAACCTCTCAAAGCCTCCAAAATGTCTTCAAAACATCATTTTCTTCAAACAAGTACCTGAACCTATAATTGCTTTAAAAAGACTCCAAATGCCTATAAAGCACTTTGAAAACATATCTAAATTATGGTTGAAAGTGCGTAAAATTCATGACATATCAGCTTTGTAACTCTGAACCGGAGTCGCATGACCATTTTTTCTTTGATTGCTCCTACTCATCACAGATTTGGGAGTTCCTCAGGAAAGGAATCCTAAAGCGTTCGTATACAACCAAGTGGAGGGAATTCAAGGAGATCATTATAGACAAATGGCTTGCTGCGGCGGAATTTTTATGTGTACGATATGCTCTGCAATGTCCAGTCCATGCTTTATGGTGGGAGAAAAATCAAAGAAGGCATAGGGAGCCTCGTACTATGGTTCACGTGCTAAGGCGGTTAGTGGAAAAGAGTGTAAGAAATAAATTTAGCCTTCTCAGAAAGAATATTCTAAAGAAGTTCAGTTGGACTCTCCTTTTCTTGGTTTGGAAGTAAAGTTCCAGATACTTAGACATGTTGTCTGTTAAAAGAAAAAGAAATACTAAACTCTTCTTGCACTTGATGTAAAAATTATTTTTTGTTGAAAAACACAAGTGGATCGATCTAACCATGTTTGTGAGAGTGTTTGAAGGATGCAAAACTGGTATCTAACATTAATCAACTTCAATCTCTCATCTTGAGGTTTGGTATACAATGTATCGGATTCCTCATTCAGGTCTTAAAAGGCATGTCTGTGTGACTATGGTTCCCTTCTCTCTTCCCTTCAGAATCTAAAAACTGAGAAAATAAAAGATTGAGATGATATCCTGTGAAGTAAAGCGGTACAAAAAGTTCTTGTGACCTCATTACCTTACTTTGAATGAACTGATCACACATATTTGGAAGTGAACGGTAGGAAAATTTCATGTGAGCTCATTATTCGCCTACACTTTTCCCAGCATGAAAAATAAATTAAAAAAAAAGAAGAGAAACTAATTCAAAGAAGTAAAAATAAAAAAGAGAGAGAGAAGAAATGAACCAGAGTAAGATGGTATGTGTGGTCAGAAATCTGAATGGATAAAAGTCTACATATCTTATGATTGATACTCCCAAGATAATATTGCACTTTAAACTCTTAAATGAGTTCAACGGAGGAAAATTTAGATGGTATCTTATGAGCTGTGGGCTGAAATTGTTTGTTTTCTAAACTGAGGTCTATTACATGGAAGTTCCTTATAAGGTCAGTAAAATTTGATGTGGCTTGCAACAGGTAATGGTGAAAGTGATGGTTCTAAAGAATATGTGAGTTCCTGCGTTTTCAAACCTCTTCCATAATTTTGACCTTTGTTTTTTTTTAAGGCAAGCAAATGATAAGTCTAAGAGAGTTGATATATCAAATTTATTATGGGTTTTGACCATGATATAAGTCATATATTTAGAGTCTTTATTATATGTTTGGAATCATTTTAGAGTGTTTGCAGGTCTGGGTATGTTTTGGAATACTTTGGAGATTCTTGAAATATTTGGAGCTTGAAGAGAAATGATGCTGAAAAGATCAAGTTGAACCGACGTGTGTTTAATGGTGTTGATCGATACTCTCATTTGTTTTGGTCAATACCCATATTTACAAGTTGAACCGGCGCAAGTTTAATGAAGTTTCAAAAAAAATTCAATTTGGCTTAAAGGTTTTCAGTGTTTACAAAAGTGTCCAACTCGTGTTTTAGACCTACTTTATGTTTTAATAAGCCACTGTTTAGCCTACGGTTTATTTTAGATTTGGAGAAAGATATTAGAAATCCTTCCGAGATTGATTTTGAACTCTTGTTTTATTTCTTTAATATAATTATGAAGACTTCATCATTCTCATGTGTTCTTTTATTATGTCTAAGTAATCCACCAATTAAATTTAGGGATTTCATACGATTGATGAATTGTTAAAATAAATTGTTAGAGTTTATATTTTATTATTCAACTTGGGTTTTCTTAATACTAAATTTAGATTAAGACCATGATAATCTAAATCATAGGAAAGTTGGTAGACATAAAAGAATTATTGATAACATGAATTAATCATGATGAGCTAAATAACTATTCGCAAGGAAATTTGCTTTAGGTATCTAATGAATTTATCAAATCTGATCTTAGTGTGTATCTTAGTTTTTATGAATTCGCAAAGTAATTTGGGATTCTAGGATCTAGACAGAAATATTGTTCATATACTTTGATATTTGTTTGACTGCAATTTTGATTTCCTGATTGTATTCCTAAATCTAGCGTTTTCCTTCCACAATTTACACTGTTTTTAATTAGTGCATTACAACTATTGTGTTCTAGTTTAATTTGAGTACAAAGGTGTATTGTGTAATCTTAGAGTCTATGTGGATGCGATCTATAAGGGTTGTATTTGCACCTCTGAATTTGCAGAGCAGCTTAAAGAGATAATTTGAGCATATTAGTGACCTGTTGGGACTTTCACCATAGAACTTTACTATGTGTAGCTGAGTATTTTTCTTTTATCATCAAGGTATTTGAATGTTTTCAGAAGGATGGCTTCAAAGACTCGAAAAGACGACGAGCACATGGTCCTCTTAAATACATCAATAACTTTGATTTTGTGTTATTTTTGTAAGTGATGGTGCACCTTTTAGAAATCACAAATAGTGTTGCCAAAGATTTACAAAAAAGATCAAGAGATTTTAAATGAAATATCGTTAATGAAATCAACTAAAAGACCTTTGCAAAAGTTTGGAGATGATTGATGTAATTAGCGTATTGATGAAAGATTCATCTTTCTGTTAAAAACATTGTATTGAAGACCTTAACATAGAGGAAGATTTCGTTGACTCAGTGAAACCAAAAAGAAATCAGGAGTGACAAATGGACATCATCGTAGGATCAGTTGCTTAGATTTAAATTTGGATTTGTAACTTCAAGAGTTCAATGATTATTTTAATTAGGTAAATATATATTGGACTGCTATTTGTTTTGTTTCTTGTCTCTTATTGATTCTTTCTCTCAGTTTGACCATTCAAAATTGATGAGGTTATCGACATTCTAGTTCAATGATCGTTTTAATTAGGTAAATATATATTGGACTGCTTATTTGTGCTGTTTCTTGTCTCTTATTGATTCTTTCTCTCAGTTTGACCATTCCAAATTGATGAGGTTATTGACATTCTACGTAATCATCCGACTTTAATCATGGAGCATGAATATCTTTTGAACAAAAATAGATATCTACAACGATAATGTTCTTTTTTTTTTTGGGTCAAATACAACGATAATGTTCTATGTTCCGATAAATTTACTCATTTAGAAGGTCTTGGACTAGTTTGGTGAAAACTCGAAGCACATGTCATTTCTTTGGTATATACACTTTTGGAAATGAAAATTGTAGTAGAAAGGTCTCATCATATGAAAGATCATAGAATGATTTTGTACAATTTTGTTATTTTTAGAATTTTTTGAATATTAATATTTTTACCTATGTATTTGTTAAAAAAACTCCTGAACCAGCCTTAGATTGTATCGATTTGACTTTTGGAAGAAGACGAACTTGGGGGTGCAATATGCTTAAGCCAACCGGAGATCCTTGCTGCCAATTTGATGCCTCATGGCACAAGGACATACTTTGGAGGAGTCTTGGTGATCAAATCAGAGGAAGGAATAACGAAATTCGGTTAATTCGCTAGTATTGGAAGTCTTGTTTTCGCTTAATGTGGACTATGAAATATTTTTCTCCAGTTGGTTCATACCTCCATGGGCAGACTACCTACAACTAATCAAGATGACTGACAAAGAAAATTGGTCATCTGTAATTATTTCGCTAGCGATCGCCTTGCAAAATAAGCTACGTTTAGCGGTGTAAATCTGAAGTTTTTGTTGAAATATGAGGTCTTGTTGCCAAAGAAAAACAGAACAAACTTTTACAAACCGAACGGAATCATCAAAAACTCACTTTTATCTCTATTTTTCTTAGATAATAGAGTTCTGGGAATTTGACAACATCAAAATTCAAAATCATATCTCAAGCAAGAACATCGATTAATTTATATAATCAGTAGAAATACATCAAAAGAGTAATCTCTCATATTCGAACCACTTTTGAACAACATAACCGTTAAGAGAAACCGATCATCCGGTCGCTAGCACCAAACCAAGGTCCACTCTCTTACTAGTTTGAGCAGCATCCACCTTTCTTCACTGCAGAAACATCTTTACCAAGATCGATCTTATCTCCTTTCGATGGAACATTAGCGGATTCGCTCGCAGCTTCCATGGCCTTTCTGCTCACGATGCAGTGAATCTGAGTGAGGACTTCCGCGAAAGCTTTCTCAACATTAGTGGAGTCGAGAGCCGAGGTTTCCATGAAGTAAAGAGACTCTTTCTCAGCGAATGACTTGGCATCGTCTGTCTGAACAGCCACGAGGTGGCGGAGATCAGATTTGTTGCCAACGAGCATGACTACAATGTTTGGATCGGTGTGGTTTCTGAGTTCTTTGAGCCATGTCTCCACGTTTTCAAATGTGGAGTGTCGGGTTACGTCGTAGACAAGAAGCGCTCCGACAGCTCCTCGATAGTATGCGCTAGTGATGGCTCGATACCTATGAAAACGAACCCATTATAACCAATCACAGAACGCAGGCCGTAATTGAGAAAGCAAAAAGCTTCTCACCTTAAAAACTAGTCGCAGTAAGATATACCTAAGCTCTTTTAGATGCGAAATAAGAGAAAAAAAATCGAAAAAGCTGGAAACGTTTTGATCACAATCGTTAAGGCGAAGAAGAAGAAACATAGAATATGATATTATAAGCTTTGCAATCTCTCAAGTGAGAACAAGAGTCGCGAATCATCGAGATGAAATTACAGAAACTGACCTACCTCTGTTACGTAACTAATGTTTTGGTTTCTCAAGCTGCAAATCTAGATCTATAATTTTGGAAGAGATAAAGCAAAATGAGAGACGTATGGAGACAAAAAGAAGAGACCTTTCTTGACCAGCAGTATCCCAAATCTGGGCTTTGATGACTTTATCATCAACATTCAAGCTCCTAGTCGCGAACTCGACTCCGATGGTTGATTTGGACTCGAGGCTAAACTCGTTCTTGGTGAATCGTGAAAGCAGATTGGACTTTCCAACACCAGAGTCACCGATCAGAACCACCTTGAAAAGGTAATCGTATTCATCATCTGCTTTGTAACCCGCCATTCAGAGTGAGAGACAGAGATCAAAATGTTTTTTGCGCAAATTGAAAAACCCTAACGAGATTTACGCCAGGATTTTCTTCTCTAGATCTTTTCGACTTCTTTCTACAGAGAGGGACGCGGAATTGAAAAAAATCAAGCGGAGAAAGAGAAAAGGACTTGCGTTGTGTTCTGTCTCTATCAGATTTAGATTAATTACGATAACACCCTCCCACGCCTTCGGATCCTTTATCTTGTTGCTTCATCCCAAGCGAGTACTACTTTCGCCATCTCATAATTCAGATTATCTCATCTTTTAGTAATGCTCTTTTGAGGCTTACACCATCTCCAATATGTATTCCCTTATTTTTTTCCTCTAAAATGAGGAATTCTATTATAGAAATAAATATCATCAATGTATTCCTCTATTTTTTCCACTAAAAAGTAATCTTAATATACTTTTTTAAATTTTACAAATAATATTTTTCATTTGTCAAAGTTGAAAACCAATCCAATTTATTTTAATATTTCATAAACTTATGATATCATTTACAATAAAAATTCCTATACAAATTATTATGCAAATAAAAGTATGATTATATTTATATAATAAACATATTTCAAGACTGATGGATACTGGAAATATAAAGACTTATTTTCTGGACAGAGATAGTATAGTACTTTAGAAGGTTTTCTAGGATTGACAGGAGCAAGAAATACGAGAGCCAGTTTATCACCATTATATTCAGAGATAGAAGCTCTCATTTGGGAAATGGAAAGTATGAGGAATTTTCATCAATACCATGTTACTTTTGTGATGGATTGTATTTAGTTGGTGAAGATGGTATCTACACCAGAGGAATGGTCAGCCTTTGCAACTATTTAGAAGACATCAGGATCCTTAGAGAGAATTTTACTCATTCAGACATCATCTATATACCAAGAACGTTGAATAACAAGGTGAATCGTCTGGCAAGTAGTGCTAGGAAGAAACCGTCTTTCGTTGTTCATATGGATGCAGATCTACCGGTCTGGTTTTCAAAGTCTTCATAGAGTCTATGTGTTTGTTGATGACAAAAAAACAATATATTTCAAGAAAAAAATATTTACTTTTGGTTATAATAATTAAAATTAAAAGTTAAAGGACCATTTTGTGAATGAAAAAGTATGCCTTTATTAAATAAGAATGTGATTTCTTCCTCTAAACATAGAGGTGAAAATAGTAATCTCTATTTTAGAGGAAAAAATAGAATAGAGATGGAGTGATTTTAGCTCAAAATGCTATTATAGAGACAAACATAAGTGGCCGATTAGTGCCTTTAACTAGGGTCATAGGGTAGGAACGGACAGCGATGAAAGAATTCGTCCTTTGGTTTCCGGAGGTGACGCGTGGCAAGGACCCTCGCCAATGGAGTTGTCAACCGGAGAGGGCTTTGGTGGTGAAGCGCAGCGGTGGTAGTACTTACTAGCGCCAGCGAGTCCGGTGGTACGAATGTCGCATCTCCTCTAGCTGCGATTCTGAATTCCTGCCTCGTTTCTGTAGTCAAGAGCTGCCTTTCACCTGGACCTTATATTCGGTTTTTATGGCTAAGGAACAGGAAGGTGACAACTAGAGTAGTGGGACACAGACTGATATGCGCCCAACGGTGAAGTTATGGTGATTTCGAACTAAATTCAAAACTTTAGATGATCATCAATATGAGTTTAAGTTGAAACCGGTTCAGCCTCATTGTCTTTTGGTTAAGTTGCTATCTCTGTTTGTGTGGTCGAAAGTAGGGGTCTAAGAGGCAACTTGTCATGGTTTTAGGATGAGTGTTGTCCTCATTCGGTGGAATTACAACTGAGTTTTACATCGGGTAGTTTAGGGTCCAAGTGAGTGACTAAGTGATACTAGATTTCTCAATTTGTAAGTGTGGTTGAATCACTTATGTGTGGTGTAAATCATGTACTTCCTCTTTGGTGAATGAAAATTTGATTATGAGTTAAAAAAAAAAAAACCTAGGGTCATATCGTCTATTCGATATCAAAATTGTTTGACTGTATGATTCAATATCTGAACTAATAAAAAAATTTGAAGTTGATACTTGAACTGGTAATAAAAAGCTTTTTAAGTGTCTATGACCGACATCGTGCCAGCTAAACAATAATCTTTGTTGGTGATATGCAGCTAAATGGCTGATTAGTGCCTGAACTAGGGTTATATCGTCTAATTGATACATAAACTATTTGATTGTGTGTTTTAATATCTTAACTAATAAAAAATTTGAAATAATACATAAACTTAAAATAAAAAATGTTTTATATGCCTACAACCAACAGCGAATAAAAAATAAACTAAACTACTTAATGTTGAACCCAAGTCTTGAAGGTCCTAAATACATTTAACCAAATACGATTATTTTTTCTCTCTCCAAAAATTATTTTCTATGGAAAATCTTCAAAGATGTGAAGTTTGCTTCATGCTTCATTTACAATCTCTCTAATTCATGAATATCTGAGTTTTGTATCAGGGTCAAGGTCAAATTCACTGTCATAAACCTAATTTTTGTTTGACTCTGGATTGTGGGAATCACCTTGAGTTGCTATCGATAAGTACTCAATTTGAAATCCTAGTTTTATTTACCTTATGGTATGCTGTGTCTTTATCAGATTTTGTGTAGATTAATTATGATAACACCCTCCCACGCCTTTGGATCTTTAGCTTGTTGCTTCAACAAAGCGAGTACTACTTTCACCATCTCATGATTCAAATTATCTCATCTTTTAGTATGCTCTTTTGAGACTAAGTGACCGATTAGTGCCTTAATTAGGGTCATATCGTGTAATGGATATTTCAACTATTTTACTGTGCGATTCAATACCTGAACTAATAAAAAATTTGCAGTTGATACCTGAACTGAGAATAAAAACTCTTTTAAGTGTTTTTGAGCAACATCATGTCAAGTAGGATTAGTGCCTGGCCTAGGATTATACTGTCTAATTGATACGAAAACTATTTGACTGTGTGATTTAATATCTTAACTAATAACAAATTTGAAATAATACATAAACTTTGAATAAATAACCTTTTATGTGCCTATAACCGACACCGAATAAAAAAAATAAACCACACTACCTAATGTTGAACCCAAGTCTTGATGGTCTTAAATATACATTTTACCAAATATTCTTCGAATCAATCCTCAGTCTCATATATTTCGTTCATCCCTCTACATTAATCTTTCATTCTTCAAAATTTATTTTCTTTGGAAAATATTCAAAGATGTGAAGTTTGCTTCATGCTTCATTTACAATCTCTTTAATTCGTGAATCTCCGAGTTTTGTATCGGGGTCAAGGTCGAATTCACTGTCAAAACCCTAACTTTTGTTTGGCCCCGGAATGTGGGAGTCACCTTGAGCTCCTATTGGTTAGTACTCGGTTTGAATCCCTAGTTTTATTTACTTTATGGTATGATTCTAGAATCTAAAAGTATACTCAGAAATATTTTGAAGATCTCTTGAAGCAAAATGATCATGAATAAAAGGCTACGTGGTTTTTATTTGTACACATAAACCACAATTCTATAAAAGCACAAGTTGTTAATGATGTAATATTTATCTATGAGAGACTCGGGTTCGATGCTAGTTAAGTGTGTTTTTTACTAATTGAAACAACGTCGTTTTAAAAAAAAAATTGACTCATCATATCACCAACAAAGATTAATGTTTATTTGATACACTGTCACATAGGCAGTCAAAAGCTTTTTATTCTATGTTCAGGTATTAACTTCAAATTTGTTATTAGTTCAAGTATTGGATAGCACAATCAGATAGTTTATGTATCTATTACATGTTTTTTTGTCAAGCTTTCTCTTTATTTTTTTTCAAGCTGTATCAGTTAGATGTTATTACCTTATTTCAAGCACTAGTTGATCATTTTTCGCTATAATCTGTTCCATGTCAGCATTTTACCGATATGCTGTCGGTTTTTGTTTGCACACATAAACGATGATTCTATGAAAGAACAAGTTGTTAATGATGTAATATATATCTATGAGAGACTCAGGTTCGATGCTAGTTAAGTGCATTTTTTACTGATTGAAACAATATCATTTTGTTTAAAATAATTTGACTCATGATATCACCAACAAAGATTAATGTTTATTTGATACACTGTCACATAGGCAGTTAAAAGCATTTTATTCTAAGTTCAGGTATTGGATAGCACAGTCAAATAGTTTATGTATCTATTACATTATGTTTTTTTTGTCAAGCTTTCTCTTTATTTTTTGTCAAGCTGTATCTATTAGATGTTATTACCCTATTTCAAGCACTAATCGATCATATTTTGCTATAAACTATTCCACATCAGTATTTTATCGACATGATGTCGGTTAAAGGCACTTAAAAACTTTTTATTCTAAGTTCATTTATTAATTTCAAATGTGTCAAGCTGTATCTATTAGATGTTATTACCCTATTAGAAGCACTAATCGGGCATTTTCGCAATAAACTGTTCCACGTCACATTTTACCGATATGTTGTCGGTTAGAGGCACTTAAAAACTTTTTATTCTAAGTTCAGTTATTAATTTCAAATGTGTTATCAGTTAAAAAAAAGAATGTTTCTGCTAGGAGTAGAATCCAAGTCTATTGCTTGGAAGGCAATTATCCTAACCATTGGACTACATACGCTTTTGTTACATCTACTGCACATTATATCAATACCTTCAGTTGTAATTGATATCTCGTATGATGCATGGAAAATACCAGAGAAAGTTGTTGTCAGTGGTGTAACTGAAATGTTAGATGTTATTTTACGACAATAAGCAAGATCTGATTCTTCTGTACTGCCTCCTAATGCTTTTGATCTTGTGAAAGTCTAAATTTTTTGTGATCTTTTAAGTTTTTAACGTATATGAATGTAACCTTGGTTTTATTGAGAAATTGGTCATGTGCCTAACTCTGGTTGTATCTAAATTTGTATCTTATGAACTTTGTATCTGAATTTATCCAGCATCTGAAATGTTAGACGTTGCTATACACAGTTTTATCCACATTCATCACTTTATCTAGCATCAAATTTCTTTTCGTTCCAGCGGTTAGGATATTTGTTACGGTTGTAATTGCAAAAATCAATAGAGCTAACCATTAAAATAAAATAACTTGTGTCTTGCGCATGATTTTCGAAAGTCCGAATAAGTCATTTAATTCCGGTGAAAAAATTTTGTTGGTTCTAATTCATCTGAAAAAAAAATTAGCTGAAGTTTCCGATCAAATTCTAACAGATAAATTTCAAACAAAATTCTGAAAATAAGTTTCATATGAAATTCTAACGGACAAATTTCTGATAAAATTCCGACGGATAAATTTCCAAAAAAATTCCGACGAATATTATCCATACCAAGAAGATGATGTTTTACGGATGGATCTTGGAAAGAGACTGCATGTTTCTCAGGACATGGATGGTACAGTATGCTAGCAGGATTTGATTGTTTGATGGGAGCAAGGAATACTAGGCCTTATCTCTTTCTCCTTTACTCGGAGGTTGATGCACTCATTTGGGCAATGGAATGTACGTATGAGGAACTTAAGGCAGTTTCATGTAACTTTTTCAACGAAATATTCTCAATTGGTGAAGATGGTTTCAAAACCAAATGAATGGCCTGTCTTTTCAAGATATTAAGATCCTCAAGAGAAGTTTCAAACATTCAGAGCTCACCCATATCTCAAGAATACATAACACCAAACTGGACAGTCTCGCACACAGTGCAAGGAAGCAACTGTCGTTTGTCATTTATATGAACGCAGAGCTACTGAGTTGGTATACATAATCTTCATGATTTTATGTATGTTGATAATAAAAGAAAAATCAAACGATATCTCCTATATATTAATAGAGAAACATTTAAAAATTGATAACATGTAATTTGTACTAATTTAAAAAATGTACTCCGCAGTTGTCACGTAATTAGAATATTAATATTGCTTATGTGGCGGTTTAAGAATCAATTAAGAATTTTGTTAGTCCAAAATTAAATTGCTACAGAGGGTTATATTATATAGTACTAGGAAACTACCCCGCGCGTAAACGCGCGGGAGAAAAGATGTTTTTTTTTTAAAAGTTATCTTTATATAATTTATATTTGTTGATCAATCATTTTGAATCATTTAATTAAAACAAATTATTTTGTATAAATATCAAAACTTAAAAATAATTTTATATAATAAAAGAGTAAAAATATAATTTGTGTTTGAAAATGTGTAAATTTAAATATTATGTGTTTAGCATAACAATATTAAGTAAACTTTAATATTAAAGTTGCAGCCATTTTTTTAATCTTTTTATATATGAGAAAACAAACTTTTAAAATTTGTTGAACTTCTGGAACAGTTTATATCTTTTAAAATTAAACAATATAATATGTTTAAAACACTATAATTAACATGCGAAGAACTACATTTTTTAAAACTATGAGACTGAGTAACTTCAGACAAACTGAGTTAGAAAAACATAAAAAGAGTGGACTATATCAGAAGAAGAATAAGAAATTACAATAAAATAGGTTGTTTTCTTACAACCAGATTTGTTTAGATATGGTAGTTTAGTTTCACTGAAACTAAACCTATTAATTTATTTTTGAAGACACCACATTAAATTTTTAAAGATCGTTTAGATCTATATAATGAATCAAACATTATATTCAGGAGTACTAAGAATCATACCTATATTAGAAAAAACACGTAAATTTTCTTAAAAAATTGCATCAGTAAAACGTTCTATTTATAGTAATCTGAAAAGGTACATTGATAGATTATCAAGAGGTGTGTTTTGTTTTAAAACGAATATTTTCAAAAGTTGCGAGGAAAAAATAGTTCAACCAAATACATTTTCAGGACCATTAGATAGAACCAGAACAATTACGACCACCAAATTGAAACTTTTCAAAAAAAAATTAAAAAATCAAGAATTAGGGAAAAGTATGACTCTTTAAATTAAAGAGATGAGTTGTTTGTAAAAAATAACTGCTCAAAGAAAATTTAATTTAAGTATAAAAAAAAATATTAAGACCAATAGAAAAAAAAAAACCAATTATAACCAAAGATTGGAATCATTCAAATATGAAAAAGTATGACACTTTCATGTAAAAAGATGTGATGTTTGAAAAAAAGATGTTAATAGCATAAATATCTTATGTCTAAAAAACATTTCTTAGGACAATTGCATAAAAACTAAACAATGTATATTAGTTTAAAAGTTGAATCTTTTCATTATAAAAATAATTGTGTCTTTTCAAAAAAAAAATTTGTTGAAATAATGTATCTTTTCATAAAAACCGAAATATATTACTTTAAAAGTTGCATATTTTTATTATAAATAGAATTGTGTCTTTTCATAAAAATCTATCTAGTATTTTAAAAGTTGCATCTTTTCATTATTAAAAAAATTTATGTTTCAGATAAAATAGTTTAAAAATATTTAAAAGAGGTTATAAGAATTGTGTCTTCTCATAATAACAATTGTTGAAAGATTGTATCTTTTCATAAAAAAACTGAAATATATTTGCTTAAATACTGCATCTTTTCATTATAAAAGTAATTGTGTATTTTAAAAAAAAAATCTATTATTTTAAAAGTTTCATAAAAATTTTATTAGGAATATATATATATATATATATATATATAAACCGGGTTTTTCAATGAAACTGGGCCACCGGTTCTTACGGTTTTTTGAACGGTTTTACTGGTTCAACTCCAATCCGGTTTTTGAACTGACTCGGACTCGGCTAAATGAAGGAGTCACGGTTGGACCGGTCCAACCGGCAGGTCTGGTTTTGATAACCTTGTTAGATACCAAAAATTACAATGAATGATCACTAAATATGTAATGGTTAATCTTTAAAGATTGTAATGTTTTCATAAATAGTTGTAAATGTTTATCTACGCAATTGAAATTATTGATCTAAATGATTATTTCCATTAAATTTCCAACAGAATACTTTATTTTCTCATAATTAAATTATCAATACCATTAAAACATAAACATTGTGTTTAATGATTTTTTATGTTTTCCAATTATACCCTTATTCTTATATACAAAGTTAATTTATCATTAGTGACAATTTTGTAATTTTTATTTGGGCCTAAAAACTCTATAATAATTGATTTCATTAATGACCTGATTCTCTTTCAATTTTTTAAAAAATATTTATTACAAAATATATTTTCTTTGCGGGTCAACTGGGTCAAATTTTTGAGTCGTAAAAATGACTCAGTCCGCTGCAGAGCGGGTCGGACGAAGCGAGTTTGACCCGCTTCCCAACATCAGGCGTAACTAATTGATATTATTTTTCCCAAATAAAACTACACAATTATATACAATACATTTACATAGATATTGATGATACTAATAAATTAAAATCTGAATTAATTTAAAAAATTATATTAGATAGTGAAATTTTGTAACTAAATGATTTTATGAATTAATCAGAAAACTAAAAAAATGGGTTATTTAATTTTTAAATATACAATATTTCTCAAGTACAAATTTGAGATACAACCATTGTTAATATATTTATAAACATAAAAAATTTGTCGGAGACATTTTAAAATAAAAATTTCTTTATGCCCGTTTGATAATTTGATATTGATTATGTGACATTTTATATCATTAAAGCAAAAGACTTATCGATCCATTTATAGATAAAACAACAAAAATTGTAACCGCGCTTTTTAAGCGCGGATCAAAAATCTAGTCACCATATATATTGGCGACATCTGTTTGATAGTGATATTAATATTTTTCAATATTTTTAAACTATTTTGAAAATTATATTACTTTCAAATTACCAAGATATAATGTAATGAATTTATATCACAACATTATTGGGGAGCATTGTGAAATTTTAATCTTGGAAAGAATGTTGTACAATGTAATACATAGAGTTGAAAATATCTATATTATTAAAATTAAATACATAATAAAAGTAATTTATTTTTAACAGATTTATTAGACCATTTCTTTCATTATTCCCACTCATCTTAACTGCTTTATTAAATGCTTCTTTCCAAATAATTTTACATTTATTATAAAAGTACAAAACATAATTTACTTATTTTAAGTATTTTATTATATATTTTACTTTTTAATTCTTTCAAATTACTTTATTACTTGTATTTATCATATTAATTTCAACGTCATTTATTTTACTTCCTAATCATAATAATTTCACATGTTTGAATGAAATTGTTCTATTAGTACAATTTACATAATCAATTAAACATTGGCATTCAGATACCCATTCGGATACATATTGGTTTTTTAGACATGATTTTTTAGATTTTAAAATTACTCAGTTCAAATATTATAAATTTTAGGACGGGATTCGAGTTGGGTTCTTTTGGGTTCAGATAGGTTCATAGAAATCTAAAAAAATATCTCAATAACCTATATCTATATGTTTAAAATTTATATTAAACAATTTATAAAAATGTAAAAACTAATCTCGTGCAGACGCACGAATAGTTAGTTTTAAAAGATACAACTTTTAAAGTAAAAAAACAGTTATAAAATAAAAAGGTATATAATCTATATTAAAGTACACAATCTTACAATCTTGAATGACATTTGTGAAATAAGTTACAATAAAGAGACACATTTGTAAAAATTAATTTGTTGGGATTTTATGATTGTGTTTGACCATTCATAACTCATAAGCATATAATACTCACTAATAATAGGTACAGCATAATATGAAGAGTTATTATATTTGTAGTTTACCTTTTTCTAACATTGTAAAAGTTTAATTACCCTAGAAACCTACCGATGACGATGAAGTAGTCCGACTTCTTTTTGGAGTCCAAACTTCCCCACTTAAGTTTAGTCGAAAAAACTTCCCCACTTAAACACATGCACAGACAGATGAGTGATTCACTTGAGGATGTTGTTGAGGTTGTGACAGTAATAGAATTTACAAATTATACATACAAAATTGAAAAGAGAGATGTGACAGTAATAGAATTTGGAAACACAAACAAACACATTCAAAATGAGATTATTTGCGATTCTTCGTTCAGTTCTTTGTGATGTGTCGATTATAATGTACAAAGAATAATTTAGGAGTTATAACAAATGTATACGAAAATCACACCGAGTAACTAAGCACAGTTTATTTTTTTTGAAAAAGTATCATTCTAAAGAAGAAAATTGTTGGCATCCATAAATAATCTGAGAAAAAAGGCTAAGTGAGTTGCCAATTGTTTTTTGGCCACAAAGAAGATATAATTATTCACTCCATTTCCTCCCATGCATTCCTAACCATTCAAAAAGAGTTACATCTCTTGACATAAAACAACCACTGAATTGATTTCTTCTCTCATTATATATGTAGAGTAAAGAAATTAACAATTAATTTGAGCCAGTTAATCGGCTACTTTGCATACATATAATCTATGCATATCACGTTTGTCAAAATCCTCTGCAAACCCTAATAAACGTCGTCGATAACTGCTTTCAAACGCCGCTGCCATCATTATTCTTGTTTTGTAATGATTTTAGTAAAACTCCATTGATTCCTAACATGAAAAACCTTTAAAAAAATTTTTTTTGGTATAGATCCTATTTCTCAAACGAATAACTCCCAATCAGTGTGTATGTTTGCTGCTGAACGCCTGTCCGCCATAAACTCGGCCGGGTAATTGGCGTTTCCAAACATAGGTTTTAACCTCTTTTTTCAAATGTGAATTAATCATCTCTTTCAAAACCTAATTGGGTGTTGTGGGAATAATTATGCCGATTCATAATTAGTACGTACCGCATACAATCTGTATATAATAGCTATGAACACATAATCGAGAAACAGTGAGCAAATTGATTTAGTGGAAAGGACAGAGGGCGAAATGAAAATATGCAAACGTGTACAATTTATTCTATTAATAAGTGTGAAAAGAGACAACGTTTAAGGCAGATGACGACGGTTATGTAGTTGTGTAAAACGGCGCCATTGAGGAGCTACGAATTGGTAACCATTGCTCAAGTGGAAGATTACGTCATAGTTTAATCCTAAACAACATCTTTTTCGTTAGATTATTTACTCAAAACAAACTCCACCAAAGGATCTTAATTTTTTTTCCTATATATATTTGTTTGAAAAAAATATGTCAAAGGTATAAATATCTTATGTCAATTTTTTTTAGTCGAAAAAAAGAAAAAAATTTAAAGACAATTACATAAAAAAAGAATAATTGTTGAAAGGTTGTATCATTTCATAAAAAACCAAAATATATTAGTTTAAAAATTGCATCTATTCATGTAAAAACAATTGTGTCTTTAGAAAAAAATATTTTTTTTTAAAAGTTGCATAAAAAAATTATTAGCACCATTAGCTGGAAAACAAAACAATGGTTGAAAGGTTGTATCTTTTCATAAAAAAAAATTGAAATATAGTAGTTTGAAAGTTGCATCTTCTCATAATAAATAGAATTGTGACTTTTCATAAAATTATCTATTATTTTTAAAATTGAATCTTTTTATTATTAAAAAATACATTTCAGATAAAACAGTTTAAAATTATTTAAAAGAAGTTATAAGAATTGTGTCTTCTCATAATAACAATTGTTGAAAGGTTGTATCGTTTCATAAAAACTGAAATATATTAGTTTAAAAATTGCATCTTTTTATTATAAAAAAATACAATGGTGTCTTTTCATAAAAGTTATCTATTATTTTAAAGTGGTATTTTTCATTATGACAAAATGTGTGTTTTAAATTTTTTGAAAAATTGTATCTTTAAACTTATGAAAAGGTATAAAATATACGACTGTGGCTAAAGAAGAGTTGTCTGGTAAGGGAGGCCGGCTGAAAAACTCGTCGAAAAAACGTAACTAACTTACATCTGGTGAGAATCTCCGCCACACTTCAAAGTTTCCTTACAAAAACAAACAGAGACACAGATCAGCGATTTGATTGTCGAGTATCGTGGCAGAAACCAAAAACAGAGAGGTCCAAAGTTTGAATATCAGGGAGCTATCTAAACTATATACATTAAGCTTCTGAGAAAATTGAAGAAAATATACCAAGATAGCTCTTCACTGCGTCTTCCCCTACCGGAAACAGAGCTTAAGTACGCGGAAACAGAGGAGAGCGTATATCATGATCTGATACACACCAGACAAATGCGTTATATGTCTGGTTAGGGAAGCCGGTTGAATAAAACGTCAAAAAAACGTAACTAACCTACTGCTGCTGACAATCTCCACCACACTTTAAAGTTTCCTTGCAAAAACAAACATGGACACAGTTCGGGATTTGATTGTCGAGGATCGTTATGGTAATGAAAAACAGAGAGGTCCAAAACTTTTCCATTAAGAAATATATGTGAAGCAGAGATAAAGAAATCAAGTTGTTATAAATTTATGTTTAAGAAGGTTTAATTTATATGATTCTGAAAAGGTACAAATTTCTATTTTAAAAGGTTCGATAGATACGTTTTTGAAAAGGTAGATCATTTGCTACTCAAAAAGATACGTTTGTTTATTTGAAGAAAGGCAATGGTTCGGGAGGGCAACAGATCTTCTTTCCTTTAATAAATGATGATGTCACTTTGGTTTTGTAACAAAGCTTCGTTTGGCTTTTTGAGTTTCTCATCCTTACAGCATGTTCAACGCTGGTATTTACGTATTTACAGAGTCTTTAGTTGTACACCCAGCAGTTGCACTAACTGTTACATCATCACATTGCAAAAAAAAACACACACACACACGCTCAGCATTTGTCTACGGTTGTACATTTTTTCGATTGATGAGATCTATAAACTAATCATAAAATTATTCTCGGAAAGAATGTCAAGTAATTAACAAGAATCATGTTTGAAACCGCAGTATATGCAAACGTGAAACACATTGCACAATATACAAAAAATGTTATTACACATCCTTTTCATTTACTTATTAACCAGACTTGTTTCATTATCTCTTCTAGATTGTATTAGTTGTGTTTAGTTTTAGCCTATTAATTAATTCCTCCAAACACCAATTTCAATCTTTAAGAAACGCTTAAACCTATATAGGGATGAAAGTTTATACCCAAAAATACAATGAATCATATCTATTAGAGAAAGAAAGTGCACAATTTTTTTGGAAAATGACATCAAAATAACCCTTCTATTTATAGTAATTTGAAAAGGTACATTGATAATTGTCAAAAGGTGTGTTTTATTTTTAATTAATTAAAATATTCAAAAGGTTCTATTCAACAGGTGTGTTTGGTTTAAAAATTAATCCAAATTCTTTTAAGAGTTGCAAAGGAATAAGTCATCAGATAAACAAAAAAGAAAAAGAAAAAAGGAAAAAGAAAATGAGTACCTGTGGTAAACGAATCCTTCATATGAATAACAATGAATGATCTCCCTTTAACAAGTCACAAAAATAACAATTCTCACTATATATATTTGAAAGGTTCTTCCTTCAACAATAATATAATAATCTGATAATATATTTGAAAGGTTATGTTCTTCCAAAAAAACAAACGTAAATTACTTGAAAGGTTGTGTTCTCCCACAAAAAAAAACGTAAATTACTTGAAAGGTTGTGTTCTTTCAAAAAAACAAACTGTAAATTACTTGAAAGGTTGTGTTCTTCCAGAAAAACAATTTAAAATTGACTAACTTGGGAAAATATGACTCAATTAACCAAAAAGCATTTAAAATTATTATTTATTTTCCGAAATAATGTATCTGTCCACTATAAACGTAGGGGATTATCAAAATTTTAACAAATAATATCAGAACATATCTGATATTTTAAACTTAATGAATACATCAAATCAACAATGTAATGTACACGGTATATAATATCTTTTTCTCATTCTAAAAATGCTTTGTTTTACAAGGTTAGCTAAAGATAAGATCAAAAATAATATTTCCAAATCAAGTTAACTATGACAATTGGATAGGTTTGTTTTTTCTATAAATAATACAGATGTTCATTTTAAATTATTAAAAAAATATTAATATTAAAAACTTATGAAAGGGTATGACAAATAAGATGGTGGTTATTCAAGGGAAATATATGTCTTTTCAATGAAAAGTTGCCAAATATTTGATGACATCATCAATCATATGAAAGGGTTTCTTTACGTCCATTAGATTTTAAATTCAAATTAATTATGACCATTGGATTAAATTTTTATTTTCCTATAATAATTTGCTGATGTCATTTTCAGATTGCTATTATATATAGATGTCCATTATGGACCATACATTTATTAATAAAATTTTTGTATATTTTTTTCTTAAATAAAACCTACGGAATTACCTAATTTGAAAATTATTGATTTTACGTAATAAATATTTGTTAGCAATATGTATACTTTCAGTCATTTTTGTTTATTTTTTATTATTAAAATAAATTACACTATTAAATTAATCATTTAATAAAAATTTATATTTTTTTGTATATGTTTTATATTGAATTTTTCAAAACGAATTTAAATTACTAATGTGTTAAAAGTCTCACATAAACTTTTGTGATTAAGTTTTAATTTTTTCTATAATAAGATTTAGCGATTATAAATTCATATGAATAGATAATTTTATTTTAATAGGTGTTTATGTTAATATATATATATATATATATATATATATATATATATTTCCTATCCTTTAAATTAAATTATACATCATATGAAAATATATAATTATATTTTGATATTTGCATTGAACATATATTGAAAATTTAATATTTTAATTTTGAAATCTTTATTGTTTTATTAAAATGATTATAAATTTTTGAAACCACTAAAAATTCCATATTAAAAAAATCGTTGGTGTAAAATTTTGTTACAGAAATATGCAAATAATCATAAAATCATATGAATAGAAACATCATTTAATAAATATTCATATTAAAAGTATACTATATATCTATGTTAATATCCTCTAAAGTTAGTTATCTAATATAAAAAAGTTTATTTACCTTCCTTCTCATGCGTCCACGTCATCAATGAGGCAAGGAGGCAAGGGCTTTTTCTGCCATGTCATCCTCTTTATAAATTCTCAACTTTTGACTGATTTCGTAACTTTCTAGGCTGGGCCATTTGTTTTTAATGCAGTCTTTTATTCTGAAAGCTTCAATATGGTTATTGGCCTCACAATTCAAAAGATGGGCTATGAAGTATACCATTCGTCTTCAAGGTGGCCTAAACGATATTAGGGTTCCTCCGGTTCTGCTTCAGGGACATCACAGAGTCGAGACCTTGACGATCGATTCCGGTTCCACATCGTCTCCAGTCACGCTGTGTAACGCCTGACTCTCTACCATTTATTTGCTACATTGAAGAATGTAGTTACGTTTTCTTCCCACTATGCGCACTTAAGAGTCCTCTCTTTCACCTATGTTAACGGATGAAAACTTCACTTATTTATTTTACCAGGAGATGCATCACTTCCAACAAACCAATCTTTAGATTCTTTTTTTTATCACAAACACCATCGATGGCCATCTTGAACTTCTCCTTGCCGATTTGAAATCTGTCCATTGTTTTAGGACTATCAAAGCCAACCTATTTTGATTAAGGCCTGGAAGTTGAAGAAAAGAGGCGAGCCTATGAGTGTGGGCATGCACCTCCTTAGAGAACATGTAACTTTGGCTAGCAACCACCATCTCTCATAAATGATTTCTACAAAACTCTAAACGCTGCCCTAACAATCTTAACGTTCTACCTTTAACATGCGACACTTATTCACGGTTCTGTAAACGCCCACCGGTTGATGCTATCGCGTTTGCAGAGATCTCGGAGTCCATTAATCCAATACCTAATTAGCTATCCGGTTCTTACCAACTACTGTATTGGTAAACCTACCAGGGTTTTTCTCATTTTTGGCATCTAAACAATCGCGTCAAAACGCCTCGATTATATTAAATGGGATCCAATTCGCATTTGTGAAAATATCATTCGTGAGTTGCAGGCAATCAGAAGCACTTTCAGCGACGACATACAAGGCACACAGCTTAAGACCACACTTTACATAGAAAGGTACTTCTAGAAGGTCAAATTAACAGAGACCATTAGTTTCTTCAATGCTCTGAAACTCCGTATCAATCATGACACGGCTAAAGCCATAGTCCCTTTACAATGATGTCACTGTTTGCCTCAGTTTGGTTGATGGGCTTGGTCAAGAGCTCTTCCCGTATTCCATTCGATCATAGGACGGATTTCAAAAACCTGTTGAATATATCCGAAGTAAGTTCAAATACTTTACATTCATTGTTATAGAAACAAAAATAGATTAAAAATAAGTTTTTAAGTATCTATGTAACCAATGAGAGGATGTCATGTCATACCTTCTGACCTTGGCTCAGTATGAGCGTTGACCGACTGAACTTGCATAACCTAGTTCGCTTCTTTTCTGGATTATAATGTTTCCCATTTCTAATGTTATTTTTCCTTATAAGAGTTGAAAATATTTTTTTAGTGTGTTTACAATTTAACTTCTCGTCAACGCAACGAAAGTGCACAGAACCACAAAACTTGTGGTTTCCAGCTATGACTCCAGGAATTGTATAGTTGTTTTAATCTTTTCGTTTGTTCTATTTTAAAGGAATCATGTCGAGAAGTTGAAGCTATAGTCAGCTACATGAAGCCAGAGGTTCTTCATAAGTACAGTGAACTCTTTTGTTATCTATTTCCCTCTCTGAGTTACTGGCTCATGTGCTGTAGGTCGCCGTCGTGGAGCTGTGCTCTATCCGATTCTCTATTTTCACAGCTCAGGCATGCTACCTCAGTTTAGGTCTTCTTTGATGTAGCTTGATTTCTGTACAACTAATTTACTTCATTTTTTATGTTAGATCACAAGGAAGCTTGATTTCTTACCTGATGCTGAGTTTCGTGTGGCAGATGGGGAAGTAGTCAAATATGGTGGCCAGGTGATTCTAGATGGTCGTCTGATGCAGCAGCATCTCTTTACTTGGCGCCAAAGTAACAAGTTTAAATCATACAGCTTCAACGATTTAGTCTATTTCCTTTTTTTCTGATAATCATGATATTTCCTGATAATCATGTTATTTTCTTATTTCCTTTTTTCTGATAATCATGATATTTCATGATAATCATGTTATTCCCTTTTGGAATTAGCTATATAAACAGATGCTAGACATAATGTTTGGAGACCTTTGTTAATAAGAAGAGCTTTGCTTGTATCCCTTGTTCGATTCGATTCAATTCATCAAATAAGAAGTTGGTCTCAAGAAGCTATCTTTGGAAATTGTTGATCGATCCAAGAACAGGTCTCGAAGAACTCTAAATTCTTAGATCGACCTTTCACGCATTCGTACGCTGCGCCAAGTTAGTATCAGAGCTTCGCTACGCTCTGAAAACTTTCTCAACCAATGACGATGGTTTGAAAAAAACGTAGTCAGCAATACGTTGATGAGACTTTCACCGATGCCCCTGCAACTCAACAATCCATCACCGACTTACATCACCTTGTCGCAAACCTAACAACTGCAATCTCCGCACTTGTAACTCAACAAAACACAACCGCCGCTCGTCAAACCAATCCTACACCAACTCGTCCCCGCCGCAACACTCAGCTTTCTACCCATGGTAACTCCGACGAAGATGATGCTAATCCATTCGCCCCTCTTCATCAACAAACTCAACGACAGAAAAACAACAACAATAATGAATCAGATTCAGACGAAGAATTCAATGATTCTGCTTGGAAATCGAGTTTCAAGATACAGTTTCCAGAATTCAGTGGTTCTACGAATGCTGATGAGTTATTATATTGGTTCGTGACACTAGAGGAAATTCTCGAGTTTAAGGAAATTCCGTTGAATCGATGTGTACCCCTAATCGCCATACGCTTTTGTGATCGAGCTGCCGCCTGGTGGTCTCAAGTTAAATCAACAAGATCTCGGTTGGGTAAAAATAAGATCACGTCGTGGGACAAATTGAAACGGGATATGCAAAAAAATTTCTTCCCTACAATTATGACCAATTAGCGTTTCAGAAATTTCAGAATCTCCGGCAAGGATCTCGATTCGTTGACGACTATGCAACTGAATTTTTCAAGATGATCAACCGCGTCGAAATCTGAGACACAGAACAACAGTTGTTAATGCGTTTTATTGGAGGTCTCAGACAAAAAATTCAATCTACTTTGAATTTATTTCGACCTCAATCAATTTCCTAAGCACATCAACAAGCTATCACTATTGAAGCTCAGATTTGTGGTGGTTTCTCAGCATGGGGATCCAACAGACAACCCCAGTCTTCCTCGACTCCAACCTCCTCCAACACTCCACCTGATACTACCTTCCCCAAAACAGAGACAGCCATCGTACCGTCGATGCTCAAAAGCAAAACCGGCCAGGAGCCTTGCGCTGTTTTTCCTGCGGAGAAGTTGGTCACCGCCAATTGGCATGTCCACAAAGAACACGACAAGGTCTGCTCCTTGATGATCAAAACAAGGATGATTATGATGGCAACGGTGTAAGTGAGGCGGAGGAACTAGAAGCCGACTCCGACAACCTCTTAATGCTTCGAAGATCATGCCTTCCGCCTCATAGTGCTTCTATGAATCCACAATGAAATAATTTGTTTCACCCCAAGTGCACTATCAAGGGTAAAGTCTGCAACTTCATCATCGATTCCGGAAGTTCAGAGAATGTCATCTCAGCCGATGCAGTAAAAAAATTGGAGCTTTCCGACGAACCTCACCCAAACCCGTACAAACTCAGGTGGTTGCAATAGAATCATGACTTAACCATTACTCGGAGAACATTAGTTACTTTCTCTATTGGAGATTCTTATCATGATGAAACTTATTGTGATATAGTGCCTATGGATGCTTGCCACTTCCTTTTAGGATGGCCGTGGGAGTCAGATAGGCATGTCATTCACGACGGGTTTCAAAACACATATACCTTTCGATTTAACAATCGTAATTTTGTGTTGAAACCTTCTCCACCACCCTCAGTCACTTCCCCTATGCCGTCACCTGCAGCACCTCCAGCGCCGGTTCTCTTCCTTCAACGAGCCCCGTTTGAATCACTCATGCACGATACGGATGTTGTCCTGCTTCTGGTACTGTCACTAGTATCACTTTCAACGCCGTCTCTTCCTCCTCAACTTCATGATGTTTTATCAGAGTTCAGTGATGTCTTCCCCGACGATCTCCCTTCCGGATTACCACCTCTGCGAGACATCCAGCATCGCATTGATTTGGTTCCCTACGCAGCCTTACCAAATAGGTCTCACTATCGTATGAGTCCCTCTGAGCATGAAGAATTACGACGCCAAGTGGAGGATCTCTTATCTAAAGGCTTCGTGCGTGAAAGTCTAAGCTCATGTGCAGTTCCGGATTTGCTTATTCCAAAGAAAGACGGGTCATGGCGTATGTGTGTTGATAGTAGAGTTATTAACAAGATCACTGTACGTTACTGTTTTCCCATTCCTCGCCTTGATAACCTACTCGATCAGATTGGCGTAGCATCTGTCTTCTCCAAACTCGACTTACAAAGTGGATATCATTGAATCCGGATTCATCCTGGTGATGAATGGAAAACTACTTTCAAGACTCGCGAGGGCCTTTTTGAATGGTTAGTGATGCCTTTTGGTTTGTCTAATGCCCCGAGCACATTCACTACAGGAAATGTGGGTATTAATAGCATAAGATTATAGAGTTTTTGATACTTCTGCTATTGTATACGGATACTTGCTTTTTTAATAGTGTTTTTCGATTTAAAACACTATATTTGTTATCATGGGAAAATAAAAAAATTTAGCCATATTAATTTATCAAATGTAGGTGCCAACACTTAGAATTTTTTTTTTTTACCACCAATCACTTCTCAGATTCACTGAGATGGCTTTGTATTATTTCGCAGAATCCTAAACCGGAGTCTCTCTCTCTCTCTCTCTCTCTCTCTCTCTCTCTCTATCTCTCTCT